>VZTI01004746.1:518628-530652 GCA_013397865.1 Struthidea cinerea
TTTTTTTTAAACGGCTTAGTTCTGTTTAGTTTTGCTTTTAAAGGGTGAAGAGGGGGAAAAAACAGCTTCCAGAAAAAAACAACAGCTCAAGCTCCAGGAGCCAGATCTTAGCATGAGAACCCGACCCAGCGTGGGGGAGGGCTGTGTCAGATCGCTGCATGCCCGAGGAGCAAGAATTCACTGCCTGCCTGCCGAAAAGCCGCAGAGCTCAGACCCTATTTGAAAGAGTAACATCTTTGATATTAAATCAACAACCAACCAACAACCCAAAACCACCCAGCCAATAAAAAGCCTCAGACATACAGGATCCCATTCATGGTGGGAGGGATTTAGTGGAAGTATTTTCCTTCTTTAAGGTTTGGCACAGCCTTAAAGGAGTCTCTTTAAAAGCTTCCAGAGCCGATTATGTTTTGGATTGTGTTTCAAATCACCCTTCCCCCCAGGTTTGGTGGGTCCTCAGACAAGTTCCCAGAATAAATTAGACATAACGGTAGCAGGATTTTTTTTTTTTTTTTTCTTGAGAAGGAGGAAGGAATAAATGACACCGAATTCTGTAATGGAAAGAAAAAAAGAAAAAAACGTGTGTATCGGAAACTGCTGCTGAGTGACTCATGCTGCCAGACAAACGGAACCTCACTCATCACTCCATCTTCATCCTCCTCTGGTGAGAGAAAAAGTCTTGGAAAAATATCAGCTCACCCCCCCGCCCTGCTGCTTCTCCCATGGCATCCATACTCAGGGAAACAGTCCAAGCCACAGTGATGGCTTCATGTGCTTCTTGGGGACGGCGGAGGTTTTTTTTTGTTTTAATAGCCAACTAGGAAAAGCCTCCGAGGTGACCTTGGAAAAATGTATGCACCAAAGGAAAAAGTTGTGGAAAGGGAGGGGGGGCAGTTTTGGAGTCCTTGTATGCTTTATGTTTGGAGAATTTTTTTTCCCTTCAGAATGTTTTTCCAAATTTCCACTGAAATAAATTTGCAAGTTATTATTGTTTTTGTTATGAGTGGGAAGAGAGGTGAGGATGCGCCATGTGAAAGGCAGAATGAGCCGGGCACAATTCCGACTTAAATAAGTGCTGCGTCATAAAAGTATAAAGGGTAAGACAGGAGGAAGGGTGGGATGCAAAAAAAAAGTGTTGCTTCTCCTCTCTTTGGGAGAGTAATTAGCACTTTTATGGAGCATATAAACTGTACACAAATCAAATATATTTTTATTAACATAAAAATGGGTGGAATCTTTTTTTTTTACCCTTCTCAAAACATCCTCACAAATATTTGGCACTGCCTGACAGAAAGCCACTTAAAATGCAGCTTTTCAGACTGCCCATTCCAGCCAGCCCTGCTGTGGGCACAAGGGCTCTTAGCCAGTGGCAGCCCCTTCCCAGCAAATGCCTTGTAAGGGTAGTGGGGTTGAGTGGGTACATACAATGGCTGAGCTCCGCCTCACAAAAAATCTTGCCTAAGGAGATGCCATGTTTTCACAGGCTGTTGGTTCTTGTTTTTCCTCAACAGGTTACATCTCCCTCCACCCTGAGATGCCTTGAGTTCAACTGTGCATGGTGTGAAAATGGCCATGAAGAAGTGTGATGCTCTGTTCTTCCCTGCCTTTTGTGGTTGTGATCAATCCCATGCCCTTTTTCACTGCTCCCGGTTGTCCCCCTTATCTTCCCATTATAACTTTTCCCTTTTTTTAGTGCCATTCGCTGTCTCCAGCTCAGGCTCACACATCACACCATCTGCAGAGCTGGAGGAGCTCCCAGGACACTGGGTAGGAGTGGTGGCAAGAGCAGAGGGTGGCCTGTGACAACACTTTGGGGTGGCCAGAAGGCATTCGAGGATGCAGGAAAACAGCACTGGGCCACTCTGCCTAAGCAATGCCTCACAGATACAAAGAGAGATGTTGCTGGTGGCAGCAGCTGCAAGTCCCTGACCCGAGTGGAGCTCATTTTGTGCTCCTTCCCTCATCTCCCATATCTTTCCCTGGCTTCACAGCCCATGACATGATGCTCCAGAGCTGGCTACTGTTCCCATCCCCGAGCTGCTCTGTGCACGGATGGGAGAGCGGCTAGCCCAGCTCCTGGACCCAAATGCCCAAGGGCAGAGTAGGGAGAAGGGCTGCATTTCCCAGCTGAGGCCTGGGAGCAATTCTGGCCGAGGAATGACTTTCATCTGGAGCACATTAGCCATGGGTGGTGCTGCCGGGGAGCTGCTCAGCAGCTCTACTTAAGGCAGCCTCTGCCAGCTGCCTCTGGGCTATCAGCACTGCAGGGGCTGTGCCAAGCTCGGACCTTGGGTGCTGTCCTGTGGGCTGAGGTTCCCCAGGAGACCTGTTCCTGTGCTGGGAAAGTAAGTGTAAGGTTTCACCCACCTTCCCTTCCCTACCTCTTCCCTTTGCTTCATTCCACAGGAAAGTAATCATAGTATCAAGTGTTTCTTAATAACTTTTTAGGTTTATGACTAATTTTTCAGCCATGCTAAATGACAGGTAATAGTAAGATATTAAGCCCTGCTGTGAAATAGGTGTCCAAGTGAGAAAAGCATTAAGGAAGCTGTGCAGGAGAGAAAGGTTTCTGAAGTATCCCAGTTTCAGGAAAGCCTCCATCCAGCGGCTCTGTGCCTGGGAGGCTGACACCCATCTATTGCCAGGTAGAAACCCATAAGAAAATGAGTTTTGGTGGAGCTCATGTTTGTGGCCTTGCCTTGCTGGCTAGGGGAGGGAGACCTAAGAGGTTTTTTTATATTAAAACCTTCATTCTGCCCTGGGGGAGGATATTGGATTTCAATCTAGGCTTTTCAGATGGGCCTCAAACAAATGGGAGGGCTTGTGAAAAACGCAAGGAAGTAAGATGTGGGTTTGGATCCCAAAACTCCTGTTCCTAACAAGGAGCCATGTGAGTGCTGCTTTGGAGGCTTTCAGCTCTGAATTGCTGGATGCTCCCTGCGGTGCTCACATTTGTGGTGCCTCGCAGGCTCCCAGGCACTTAGGGCTGGACAAATTCACTGTTTTGGGCTTATGGTCCCCACTTGGGAACTGTGAGCTCCAGGCAGGCCTGTGCTGTGCCTTCCCCACTCTCCAGCTGTGGCCGTCCATGAGGGTTTAGCTGAGGGGAGTGGGGAAGTGGGCAAGAACAGGATGAAAACACCTTTTTGTGTAAGTCAGCTGATGCGCTGTATAAAATGCAAGTCCAGGGTTTGAACCTAGAATTTTCTTTAATAACAAGCCCTGCTCAATGAATGTAAAAGCCCCATGCAGAGCCTTTTACTGTGTTTGTCATAGCTTGAATCCTTTATGTTCCCTCTTCTAATGGCAAGTATTATCCAGCATGCCTTGTTACAGTGCAGTCTTTGGAGGGTGTAGAAGTAATGATGGTGCCTGAATGCTGTTCCAGAGATCACTGCTACAATTCACAGCAGATAATAGGAGCCACAGCCAGATGGATAATAGAACTGACCGAGATCCATTTATTGCTAAGAGACTGTCTGAATATTTGTACATAGCCTGAACCACTCCACCCTCCTTCATCACGTTTCCCAGGAAAGAGGGGGGAGGAAAAAACCCCAAAAACACAAGCCTAGGGCGGAAGGGAGAGATTTGATGACCCTGATGCATTCATAACTTCTATTTTTTTTTTTAATGGCCCTTGTAGTAACTGAGCCAGAATGGTGTAGGTTGCTAATGTATTTACAGCCTGCCTATGCAAGTGAAGGTGTGGGATGACAACAGGAAACAAGTGATGGATTTGGGATGGGAGCCTGTCTGAAGTCTAAACTAACATCTGATCCCAAAGCCATCTTTCCTTGCAGGTAAACAAGCAGCCTGATGGAAGGTTTCAGTGATAGGCTCCAGGCAAAGCCAAAATCAGGGATAACAGCAATAGCCACTCTAGAAAAGGTTGACCTGATTCAGAGCATCACAGTTCATTGCCACTTCAAATTTTCTCGGTCTTCACAAGCTTTCTAAGCTGCTTAAGCCTTGTAGAAGTTGTCTGGAGAGGTAATTTGTGCCAAAATGTATATATGTTGTTCAAGTTACTGAGGGTTTTTGGTGTTTGACTGACCCTCCACTCACCTTTCCTTGTCTTGGATGTGTTTGCAGTTTTTAAAGAGCATAAAAAATTGCGGGATTTTTTTTTTCTTGATTTCAGAGTATTTTCTAATGTGGTGTTTGTGCATGTGGAAGTTAAAATACTTGTAGCTTATCCTCCTGGTGATTGCCCTTTATCTTTCAAGGGGGCCCATGGCTGTGTTAGCCCTTCTCTTATCCTGGTGCTGGCTCTGTCTGTTCAGTATCTGCTGTTTCTAGGATGTCATTGAGGAGCAAGAAACAGGCAATGGCAAAGTCCAACCCAGCAACAGAGGAAAAACTGATGTGATGGCGTGTTTTCCTACTTATTTTTCAAGGTGGTGGTGAGTAGGGAAGTTAAGCTGCAGTGTTCCTGGCTCTGGGGAAAGACTGTGGTTTGGTGTTGGGTGAGGAGAACAGCTTTGTGGTAGTTTACTGATGGTTACTGCTTGCTCCTGGCAGCAAACCTGCTGAGGCCATGATGGAGGTGGATGATGTGCTGTGGGAGCTCCCTACCTGCCTGCTGAGCCATGGCTGGTGGCCTCTCCCACTGCCTTGGTTTCCTGGCCCCCTCTGCCAGCACATGTCTGGGTGCTGCCAGTAAGTAAATGCAGCCTTGCCCCCACCTTACCCTTTGCTGTGAAACACTTTGTGGTGTTACGAGCATGTCTGAGAGCCTCTGATGTGAGGCACTCATGGCTCCCAGATGTTAGAGCTGCTCATGGAGTCCTTGCCAAGCCTCTCTTCTGTGACCATTCATTTTTACATTCTGCATTTTTTTTCCTTCATCCCAGAGGTTCTGAGCCCTTTTCTTTACTGTTCAAACAGTTTGTTAGCAGAGCTTATTTTTTTCTGTGGTCCTTGGAGGTCATTGAATTTGTTCAGTAGTGGTCTAGGTTAGACTTGTGCTAAGGAGGAAAAGTCAGCTCTGTTGTGATAGGCAGACGCGTTCAGGTGCAAGTCTGTTTTCACCCCTGGATCTGATCACATGCTGTCAGTTGTTGATAACAAGCATGTGGGGGAGATAAGCACTTTGATCACCAGCCAGGGCTCCTGGGCTCTGTTCTTGTCTGTGAACAGGTGTGTGAACACTGAGCACCTTGTGTTTTCTGTCATCAGGACAGGGAGCTGATTTGGGGAGGGGCAACCTCTGTGCACTGGAGGCTGATAAATGCTGCCTGTGGTGGACAGTGAGGGAGTAACAAGAGCACTTCTCAGGAAGGGGGAGATGTGTAGGAAAATGAAGCAGCTGGGTGCTTGCTTATCCCTGGATACTGCAGGTGTACAATGCTGGGGAGTCCTGACCTCGCCTGTGCTGCCCTAATAAGGGTGCAAGGTGCAAGACCAGAAATTCAAATTCTCAGCTGTAGGCTTCTTCTCCCATGCATCCCTTCTTTCATATTTTCCTTAGAACCCAGAGGTCTGCAATATGGGGTATTGCACAAATCTGTAGCATAGCTCTGCAAAATTCCCAGTAAGCTGAGTAAATTAATGAAGGCATGTTGTTTTCCAGCTGGTTGGAAGAGATCTTTGTCTTGGAGAGCCTTTCCTCTTGTGAGACCTCCCCTGGGAGGTTATGTGCAATAAGCCTTTTGGTAGCAGCAAATACTGGTCTTGAAGCATTTTCCTGAAGCTTTTGTGGAAGGTGGAGGGGTGGGGTTTCTCTTCTACACTGAAATTAAATGTCAACATTTTACAGCCCATCAGTTAGCCCTTTCAGCTGAAAGATCCCACCGATGCTCTGGGAAGACAGTGTTTGCTTTTTTTTTCCTTTTCATTTTTTTTTATGATGTAGGAAGGGCCACTTCAGGGCAGATGTTAAGAGAACTGGGCTACTCAGATATTAAGAAATAAGTTCATCACAAAAGATGCAGGTACATTCCAGTCTAAATTTAGATTTTCTAAGATGTTCTGTTGCCCGAACTGAAATGTGAAGTTTAGGTAGTGGACATTCCCTGACTCCAAGAGCAATTTATTACGCTTCTTCACATACAGTTTGGCTCACTTACCAAAAGTCCTTCAGCGTTCTCACAACGCCTAGGTTTAGGTCAAACAGGCATATATGCTAAGGGAAAAGGAATGTCCTGAACTGTGCTCAAAAACAATGACTATATAGTTTAACTATCATTTTGAGGAAAAGAATTTATGTCCCAGAGGAATGAGTTCTAGCAACTCCAGCACTGGTGCTGTGTATGACAAAGTATTACTAAAATGTTTTTCAAAGGCTGCACTGTCTCTCTGGAGATGAGCCCTTTCCTTGCCATCTTTCGGAATGATGGTGGCCAAAATTTTTCCATACTAGGAGTTGGTCAGTGGTCAGTCTTCACCACAGTGTCTTCGTGAAATTACTGTGACTTGTGGTCCCAAATCACTGAGGCATTTTTGAAATGTTACTGTTAGGCTCTTAAATCTAAGCTTGGGAGGAGCTTTAATGGAAGAGAAAAAAAAAAAGGACAACCCTATTTTCATTATAGTTTAGGAGTTAGCAGGGATGGAGGCTGCCTAACCTTCAAAGAGATAGCTGGAGCTCAGACTGTGCTTTCCTAGTGGCCAGCAAGACCTGAGCTCCAACTGCAGTTTTGGCTATAAATAAGTTGTGGACCACAGGGAAATTCTTGTGCTTGCTTCCTCCCTTCCAGAGTGGGTGAATTTGTTCTTAGAAACACAGCTGGTCTGTCCTGCATGGCAGGGGCTGTCAGGATCTGTGTGACCTACCTGTTCCTGTGGCAATCCTTTTTTATCACATTCTGAGTCCCTCAAAGAAACAAAGGAAAGGTGTGGATTAAATGAAGGGCATTTTACCGTATGTTTTTTTCAGTTCAAGCCTGAAGTAGCACAAAAGGACCACAAGTTTTGATGCAGACTAGGTTTCCTGACAAAATGCGTGACTTCTTTTAAACATTGATGGACGTGCTTAAATCCTTCTTCAGGTGTGAGATCCTTTCTCGAATCATACCTTGCCCCTGCTCACCCTGTATTGTCAGTGTATACTTCTAGAAGAGCAAAGTAAGAGCAGCAGCATCACCATCACAGATAGAAAAGTAGGACAAAATCCTGGTTAAAATCCTGGTTGAAATCCAAGACCTGAGCATGAACTTGCTTGCAGAGATGATCCAATATGCTGTCTAAAAGATGGCTGCCTGGAGAATTGGATGTGACCACCCAGGAACTCCCTTGGGTTTTATGCCCAAGCTGCTGACTACAAAGCTTTTCACTTGCATTGTCTACCAAATGCATGTGTAGTTTCAAACAGAAATATCTGAAAATCATCTCCATTGGTTTTGTTGGCTGGAAGTAGTGATCAGTGTTCCTTTTGTTCTAGATCTGACAAATGTCTCAAACATGAAGAATAAATAAAGTTGTAATAAGGCATATATGATGAATTCCAAACATTCTTGTGCTTTGCCTTCTGCCATCAATATAATGGCTACAAACTGGTACTTTGACTATGACAAATTAATCTGAATCTGTACTTTGACACATCTGCAATGATATACAGAGTGAATGCATGAAGAATTGAGGCCTGTTACCACCCCTCCACACTGGTGGTTCAGATTTAATGAACAGCTGAGCAACTCTTTAGAAGAACTTATATCTTTCCTACATGTCCATTTAGATCAGCCCTAGAGAGCAGACTGAAAGTTGCCACTGTCCTGTGACCTGTGTGAGGGAACCTGAAGAGTGTGACTTATGAGGAAACAGCAAGAAAAACAGTCTGTGATCAAAGCTTGCCTGAGTGGTTCAGTGGGAGAACCCTCTTGTTACACCAGTGCTCTGAGGTCATGCAGCTTGTCTGTGCAGCAGAGTCTAGTATGACCCATTTTGCTGCTTGTGCCCAGCTCTGGTCTGGTTCAGGTTTGTTCTCATTGCGGTCTCCGGTGTTCAGCTCTGAATGGTCTGGGCACCGATGCCCTTTGTGACCTAAATCTTGCTGAACATCTCTTTATACCAGAAGAGGGAACTATAATTCCCCTGAAGCTACAGCCCAGTCAGAACCCAGAACCTACCTCTAAAGGACAGGTAACTTACTGTATCCTGACTTCAGCCTCTGCTTCAGATCTGGGCCAGGGGGTTTGGTATTTCTCACAGAGGTCTTAGAATTAATCTTACTGATTGCTGTGTACAGCTGTAAGCAATGAGAGGTATTGCCTGTAACCATAACGATTAAAAGGAAAGCTCCCAGTGTTTTGCCTTCAAATGCAATCTACTGCCTGGTTAGTCAGATCAGGAAAAGATTTCATGAGCCTGGGCAGGAGGTCTAGAGCTTAATTTGTCTCTTCTGCTGCTCTTAGGGAGGGAAAGGTTTAACAGACCATTGCTCTGATCTGTTTGGCACTTCTGACTTTCTGTGTCTCCCTAGGGAGTGATCTTGGTCCTCATCTGAAAAACTATGGTGAGGGTCTCTTACTACAAGCATGGGGATTGATCAGCTAGTAGCTATAAAGAAAGCCCAGGTCCAATAAAAATCGGAAGGCTGCTAGCCAGGAAATATCCCTGGACAGGAAAGGAACTTTCCAGAGTGTAGTTTCAGATCCTCAGTTTGTATTAATGGACCTGGTTCCCTCTTTTGTAGAACTGTATGCTTGAAAATAAACTGAAATGTAAGAGAGAGAGAGAATTTAGTCATGGTAGCTTAAATTCTTTTCCTTTGAACCACGTGAAATGTCAGGAGGACAGCAAGCTCTCCCAGTGCTAATACCATCCAGAGCTTTAGCTGCCTCCAAATTAACAAAGTCCCCAAGTGGACTGATACCACAGGATGCAGATGTTTTAGTTCTGGCAAGTAGCATGAAACTGCAGGCCAAGTTTATCCTAAATTTTTTTCTTTTTTCATAGATGTCACTTTTTTAAAAAAACAAAAACACAAAACTAAATGCTCACCCAGACTATAAGCCTTGTTTAGAAATGTGAATGGGTGTATGTTCTCCTGCTGGCTTGGTAATTTGGTAGATGTTAACACAATGTAAATACAGCACAATACAGTTTGGCATGGTGTTTGTAAGGACATATGGGAACTATCATTTTTATTCAACCTAGTACTGAGTTTAGTGCTTCTGAAGGGCTTCTGCTTTGACTGTGTGTGAGCTTGACTATAGTGGGAATGAATTATGAAGAGGAGCAAAATGTGCATGTCTTATAAACATGGTAATGTTGAAAGACCCAGATAGATGGGTAAATGCTTTTCAAAGCCAATACAAAAAAAGCAAATCTGAGGTCAGATGGCAAAATCTTTGAAATGCAAGACTGAGTGTTTCTCTTCCTGTTTGAGAGCATTTCCCTCTCATGCCATATGGAGAACAATCACTGATACTGCTTGTCAGTCTAGGCCTGCTCTGGCCCAGAAAAGAGGTGGGCTGCCAGCTACAGATCCTACAATGAGCCCATGTCTTCACTGCTCAGTGATTCCCTTGTGCAGCAGAAATGTTGGACATCTGTTGCCAACCAGCAAAAAACCCCAAACCCTAGGAATGTGAGTATGAAATGCACTGCTTGAATCAATGAATCAAAGTTGCCACAATCCTAATTTACTGCATATGAGATGTTTTGACCAGCAGGGTCTTCCTGGCCTTTGCTAATATAACATGCTGCAGAGCATCTCTCTGTATCACATGACAAAAGATGAGTGAATGTATGCAAGGCAAAATGCCAGCAGAGGCTTTCCAGTGCTGCTGTGAGGGCGTTTGCCAGGGGAGAATGGCTAGATGATACTGAGGATGTATCAAGCCCCAAACTGCTGGGGGGAAAAAAAAAAAAGGGCAAGAGTTAATTACATGATGGTCATTGCAATTGGACTTGGGGGAGTTTCCTTCCTGACCCCAAATCTGGCGTTTGGTCTAACTTTGCATGGGTGAGGAAAAACAAACTGACTGAGTATGTGGGAGGCTTCTCAGCGCTGGGAGGAATTCCCCATTTCCTCATCCCCCTTCCCAGCTCAGCTGTACCAAAGGTTGATATCCAAATGCTTTGGATGCCCAAGCCCACAGGTCAGAAGGAAAACATAATCTCTTGTGGCCAATATCGTAGCTGGAGCAAGTCAGAGAAAAGTCCATTATTGTGTCTTCTGCCTGTAAAGGGACAAGAGAGCACCATTAGGAAGGGTGACAGCACAGGGTTTTCATTAGGCAAAAGGAAGGTTTCATGCAAGGCCAAGTTACTTTCATTGCTATGGAGGCTTCATGGCACTCTATTTCTTGGGTGTGGGCTCAGTCCCCCCATTGAGACTTGTTTATTCCAGAGCTCAGTAGGTTTCTGGGAAGTGCTATAATAGCTGGGAGGAGATCCCATGGAGAGGGTGGATTCTCTCGGACACATGCTGTTTAACAATGCCACTGTCTGCAGAGAAACAGAAAATAAACAATGCAGAATCCCTGCCGTAAACCATGCACAAACACCAGAATATGAATAGCCTCTCGGAAGGTGGCTAGTGCCAAGCAGCTTTGCTGCTATTGTTTATTGTGGTGGAGGAACTAGAACCAGCTTTTCAAAACAGGTCAATATTGCCCATTCATAATGGGTTAATGGCTTCTGCAGGTGAAACTGAAGTATAATGGTTCCTGGTGAAATGGGGGAAACATCTGTAGAAAGCAAATTTGGAAGCAGTAAAAACTGCAATGAATTAATTTTGTTTTATTCAGACGTCTTGGGCAGGGCAAACGAAGGCCCTGTTTGGATAGCTGTTGCAATGGCAAGTAATAAAGGCTGAGGGATTGTCTCAGGGCTGATCATTGGAGCACCAGGTAAGAGAAGCAGATGAAAGCAGTCATACAGGTGGGAGCAAAGCATAGCTGGAGTAGCTCTGAGGGTGGGTTCCTTCCAGCTTGGAGTGTTCTGGGATTCTGTGTCTCTGAGCACTGTGAGTGGCTCTGCAGAGTAGATCAGGTGGCACTGACAACACAAGGTCAGTTGGCATTTCTGGGGGTGTTTTCATCTGGATTAGCTCTGCTCTCCAGTCCTTAGGATTGGATGTGGGTGTCCGGAGTATGTTTGGTGCGCTCTGGCATGCGTCTCTGTCTGGCTTCATCTAAAAGGAGTCCCCCTTGCACCCTCCAAGATCACCTCGTGATGTGAACCAAAGTGCAGTAAGTGCGGACAAGTTGGAGATCTGCTTCTAAAGCCCCTGTTTGTCTGAATTCAGATGCTTGTGTCGTCGGTGTGCTCTAGGTATGCCGACATGTGTCTGAGGAGGGAAGTAGCTCCTGGAGCACGCCAGCTGCACATCTGTAAAGCCCAAGAGCTCTGTTTGAGCCAAGAGAGAGTGCCGAGTGCCTTGATGCTGCCAATTGCCTCTTGTGTTTATTCTTTGCATGTGGGTCAGCTGAGAGGGGATTGTTTCATTCTTCTGTCTGCAAGTTTTGGGCAACCCGGGGAATCCGTGGCTTTTGGAAATCAGCTCCCTGAACCTTTGACAAGGCCACTGAAACTTATCTGTGGCCTCTGGGAAAGGATTGCAGGTGTTTAGCAATGAGCCTTCGTGTACTCAGTGCCTAGGTGGTAATGACTCTCATTTACCCTCTACTCATCCATTCCAGCCATTTGCAAGGACACTTCATGCTGAAAGCAGAGAAGCAACTGCTGTGTCTTTCTGAGTGAACTGGAGACAAGGGCTTTCCCCAGAGGAGCCAGGTCACTCTAAAATAAGATAAACACCACCTATGCTAATTGCAGTGGAAAACTGAGAGCAGCTTGTATTGGGCTGCTGTGTGTTGTCCCTAAGTAGGGATTATGCAGAGCAGTTGGGTTCCAGAAGGGCTGTGGAAAAAAAAAAGATGCTCAGAAGGGAACAGTGTCTCCTGCACTCAGGGGCAGTTTTCAGGTGTGGAGTTTTTTTTTGGAAGATGTATTTTTAGGAGCTGCTGGGATCTGCATTTAGGTTGTAAGTCCTGGAGCCTGTTTTCTATTCACAAATGCATTCTGTAGTGAAGATCAGTTTGTCAGCACTCTTTTTGATCCCCCCCCCCCCCA
>VZTI01004746.1:532574-562895 GCA_013397865.1 Struthidea cinerea
AGGGAAAAAAAAAAAAAAAAAAGTAGGTCATGGTGTCATGTAAGGCAGCCGAGTGCTAACATGGAGCGAGGCGAGCGGAGCGAAAAAAACCCCTGTGGGATCGGAGATGATGAATGACCAGCTGTGCGGGATAAACAGGGATGAAGGGATCGATGGGGAGCGCAGGAGCCGAGCGCGGCAGGTGGAGGCGCCGGCGGCCGCTCCGCTCCCGGGGTGGGGGGCTCCGGCTCCGCTGGACCATGCGCCCCCTCCCGGCACAGGTGAGTCTCGTCCCTTCCTCTGGAACAGCTTTCCTTGCTCTTCCAAGCAATGGTGGTGTTTGGTTTTGTTTTTATCGCGGGTTTTTTTCTTCCCCTCGCACCGTAGTTCAGTCCAAATAGCCCTCGCAGAAATCAGGGCACAGGCATGGAAAACCACTGTTAGCAGACCAAAAATATCTTTGGTTGCAAATAATTTTATTTTAATTTTTTATCCTCTTTATAGATTTAAGTCCCCTTGTTTATGTCTGTTGGGTTTTTTTCAGAATTAATTTTGAAAGAAGGAGGGGGTTTTATGCCTGCTAGCTCTCTTGATTCTCACCCAGCATTACTCATTGGGCCTGGAATAAATCTCTTTGGAATATGGACTCAAGCCTGACCTTATCTCTGAGGCAGGATTCCACCCTAGTGTTTAAAGGGAGAAATTCAGGTCTGGCTTCTCCGTGTAAACATCCCTTATCTTGGGATACTGGTTGCAGTCTGGTGTAGATAATGATCTCTTCTACGTGCCTAATTTAGAATTTCAACCTATTAAAAAAAAAAAAAAAAGGACCAAAAACAAGGGTGACGATCAAATTCAAAAGGCAAAAACGTTTCAGAGCAGTGACAGGTGAGAGAGCTTGGGGTGTTAATCTTCTTGCTGTAGTCCTGGAGACACAGGGATTGATTTTTGACTTTCACCAGCCTGTTTATGCCATTGCTATTGTCACTCAAGACAAATTCACTTTGAATTTGTCCTGGGTAAACACGTGTTGCAGGACTCCCAGTCCTCCAAAACACATGCAGCAAGGACAGCTTGCTACTTCCCCAGATCTCAACCCCCAACCTCAGAATTGGGGTGGGAGCCCACTGGGAGGAAGTGATCCTGGATTAGGAGGCTCAAAGTGTCAAAGCTTAGAAGTGAGGGTTCTTTCAGACTTTGGAGGGCTTCATTGTTTCTGTAGCCCTGTTCAGAGAAACCAAAAGTTTTCTCTGTAGTTCTGGCATTTAAATCCTGCTCATAGCTCCCATCCTTTGACTATAAATTCCTCTTCATCAACTTGAGGCAAACCTTCCCTTGTACCCAGTGTTTGGGGATGTAGCATCTTTAACAAGATGAAATATTCTTGTGTTTTTTCCCCACTCTTCCCTGTATCAAACAGGGGCGGTGGAACAGAGCTGGGCAGTCTCCTGGTGTTGTCAACATTTGCTGCTTGAGCTGCACAGAAACCAGTGCTGAAGTCCTGTGTCTGAATGATTCTTGAAATCTTCATCCTTTTCCAGTTCTTCAGCCAATTTACTTCTGCAAATGCTTGGAAATGCTGGTGAGTGGTGGAAGCAAGCAGTCTCCAGTCTAATCAAGGATTTCTCCTGCTGCTGGCTCTGTAGAAGAGATTTTAAGGTCAGTTTTAAAATAGTTCTGCCTAGAAAGAGCTGGTTTGGGAGGATGGCACTAGCTAATATGCACAGACCAGCAATCTGCAGCCAGTTGCTCCTGTAGACAAGCCTGTATCTGGTGTTTGAGCTGAACCGTGGTGTGCAGAAAGCTCTTCTGTCCAGAGTGAAAGTCTCAGCAGTGCCAAGGGCCAATTATGCCCTCCCTGTCCAAAGTAACTGTCCTGTTTACTGTTTGAACTGGCTGACTCAAAATTCCAGCTTTAGTCTGTGCTTCTAAAAGATTTTGGTTCCAAGGTTCTTTCAATACTATGCAGACATCAACAAGCCTTCTTGGTGCCCCTAGAAGGCTGCTTGGTGAGGAGGCTTTCCCTTTCTTAAGAAAAGGGGCCACAAGAAGTGAGGGGGGTGGCTGCCCATGTCTGTCCCTGTGCTGGTGTTCCTGGCTGCTGCTGCCATGCTTGAAGCATGTGACAACTCTGTGCCTCCCCTCACAAAGGCACTGCTTGTCCTGCAGCTACCAGCCTGTTTTATGAGCGGAAACTGAATCAGCACATGGTGCTCACCAATGTAGGCCACTGTTGCTTCTCCTACCCACTAGGTGTGAGCTTGGAAAACGATTTGAAACAGAAGCATAAAATGGGCCTTGTTGAAATGTGTTAGCTCACCTGGAAGTCTTCAGAACCTGTGTGTGTATATTTGGAAGCAGAATATCCCAACCTTACAACTTGCAGTATTTGGAAGCACAGCACAATTATGTGGCTGTTCCAGCCCCTGTGAGACTGGGAGATGAAAATAATGGTGTTTGGGGTAGTGAGTGGGGTTGGAGGGAGCCTTTTGGAAGCAGCAGTAGATTAAATGGCATCAAAGCATTGGTGATGTTCATTTGCTTGCCCAAAGGTCTTTAGGTCTTCTATTAGGCTCTCCCTAATTATTTCTAAGGCAACAAATCCAATCAGAATACTGAAAGAGGTTTACCCAGATGATGAATTGTGTTTTTATGTTCCTCCTAGTATATTCAATTATTAATCATGTTTAGAAGATTGGCTGGTGCCACTTTTTTTTCTCATTTTGTGTTTGTTGTGATCAGCAGGCATCCTGATAACCAGAGCTTCAGCATTTCAGAGAACTTTGCGCCAAATAGTGTCTCTTTACTAATTTCTTTCTTCCCTTACTCTTTAAATATTAGGAGCTGTAACAAAGCCTGCTGTCAACCTTTGGCTTGGATTCTAGATACTGACCCACATCCAAATTTTGCAATTGGTTCCATTTGTTACAATGGATGGAACTAATTCTCTGGATCCAAGTACAATTAGATTAATCTAGATTATAATTCTGGGCACTAAACTCAAAAAATAAGTTCATTTCCCTTTATCTACTCCTTCCATTGACTAATAATAGTCCACTACAAGCCTTTCCTCTTTAAAAATCTATTACGAGCCTCCTCAAAGGACAGTGAAGCCTATAAAGAAAGAGCATGACAACCTGGGAGGGAACAGCTTGTCTTCATATGCTTGCAGGACCGAAGCAGTGGAAATACATACTTTGGGTGACTTCCAAATAATCATCTTTCTTATGATTATTTTTGCCTTATGTCCTGGCCTCCATATTTTAACCCACATTGGATTGTTCATCTATTTTGACTTTCCCTCTTGTGAACTGCCCAGCAATGGTTTTGTGCACTTTTCCACCAGTCAGCAGCTGTACAATTGCTTTGTGCTGGAGAAGTGATGCAGGTCCTGTGTTACCTTGTCATTGTTGGGGATGCTCTGGGCCTAATATTTCCAGGCTGATAATGGAAAGATCACAAAGCTGCCTACTCTCTGGGTTTGGTGCTTTCCCTCCTGAGAGACGGCTCCTCTGTCAACATCCCCAGCACAAACTAGACACCCATGGTGCTGTCTCTGGAGCATGGAAGACAGCTTAATTCTGTTTCAGTAGCATAACTTCACTTCAGGATCAAGCCCAGTAGTAGCCCAGAGCTTTTAGGTTAGTTACTGTCCTGCTGAGATAAAAAGCTGAGTTCATAAGTGACCTTATGGTGAGACTGATTCCCCCCCCACCCCAGGGGACTGATTCATAAAATAGGCCCAGAGGAAACAGGCCAGGAACACAAGCTATTCATTAGAATGCCTCCAGAGAATAGCTCATTTCTTTTTCTCTTCCAATGGTATTGTCAGGCTTGTGTACTTCAAAACAGATCTGGCACCGACAGTACAGATAAGTTAATGAAAGTCTGCAGAGGGTTTGGGGCTTTTTGAATTTTTTCCTTTAAACTAAGGATAATGATAAGTTCTAATGAAACCCTATTTTAAATTTGGATTCTTTTTAACATCCCTTACTTGTAGTTCTGAAGGTCTTTGCCAGCTTGTTCCACATCTTGAACAGAGGCTGTCTTGAGCTGCTGTGTAGCAGCAGGAGAATGCACAAATCTTAAATTTCTGAAGAACCATGAGCCAGTTACTCATGCAGTGTCAGGAGAGTCATGTATAATTCTTTTACTCTACAGAGTCCTGGGGAAACAGTGGGAGCATTGTGTACAATTTGCTGAGCACATTTCAGGGAAGATGTGGACAATGGGAAGATGCCAAAGGAGAACAGGGAGAACAATTGTAAATCTTGAAAGCATAACCTCAGAACAAGGAGGGGGGGAAAGCTGACTTAACTGTAATTAAAGTGAAGTACAAAAAGAGTTTTCAAAGTATGTAGAAAAACTCATGCAGAGAGGGGGAGAAAGACACTGTTCTCCAAAGCAATGGAGACAGGTTGGGAAATAATGCACTTAAACTGTAACAAGGAAGAATCAGGTTGGATGCTTAGGAAACCTTCCCAGTGGTAGAGACATTGGTGCAGTAGTTTGAAATATTTGGGAATGTCGCGGGGTACCTGTCACTAGAGGTTTTTAAGGTGGGGTTAGCCAAACATGTTAAAAATAACATACCTCATGCTCAGTTACCAGAAGTGTCCAATATTTGCTTAGGACACTTTCTAATAACTGTCTAATGCATAATTCAAGCTTTTTGAATCGTGGGAAACTTAGCCACACTTATCTTTGCAAACCTTAGGACTTAGAATAGAGAAAAAACTTTGTTTTAAGCTAAAACTACCTCCTCAATTGACTTCAGCAGATCTTGGGTTGTGTTTGCAGATATCACAGAGAATAAACCTGGCAAAGATAGCCAAGGAGTTGAGGCCTGAGACCTCAGCTGAGATGGGTGCTTTGAAATCATATAAGAGGAAGCAGAATTACTTAGCCAAAATGTAATTCTCATGATGTTTAGCCCACATTAACCCCAGAGGGAAATGTCAGCTGGTTTTCCCAACATTGATGCTTAGTAGACCATGAAATATTTTTCCCTCTGGGAGATACTTAGAAGCGAATTGGACAAAGTGCTGGAAAATTTAGGGTCCTGTATGGTTTGGAGACAAGAAGTTCCATTCAGTTGGGGCATATGAACTGGGTTCAGTTTCCTATTTTGTCAGTGCTTTATTGTGTCCTTGCATTCCTTTTGTTTTGAGATCTACAATTGGGAAGAGCAGGAAGTGCTGAGATACTCTGAGTGGAGGGTCTGAAGTGGTGTAGGATCTAATCCTACTCCTGCTTTCAGATATGCTGTGTCTGCAATTTAGCAGCAGTGATGCTAAAGTGAAATAGACTTGGGCACATAAATTCCTGTGTTTGGTAGTTAAAGTTTATTACAAAACTGTGGACCAGCAGTTAGTTTCAGGCACTCTGACAAAGTGCTGATATCTCAGCTAATTCCCTGCTGTTTTGCTCTTAGAAGGCAGTATGACATCTGTAACAGCTGAATGGGGGTCATTTCCATCACTCACCTGTAGAAGAGGCAGCAGTGAAATGAGAATGGTGCCTTTGCTTGCGTGTTGGCCTAAGGTAGGTCTCAAACTCTCCTTTGGTCCAGGAGGTAGCAATGCCTGTTCTTTTGCGTTACCTATGGAAATACCTCTTCAGGAACTTACCCAGAGCCCTGCTCTAAGCGTATTTTTTCCAAGTGGCACGCAGTCTGGTATGATCTGGCTTTGTTTTTAATGCTTTTCAGAGAACAGCTTAAATTTTTGTTTGTTTCTCTTGCTTTGTTCCTTACTATTCTGATGCAGAATACTCCACTCTGAAGTACACAGGATTGATTATCGCCGTGGCTAACCAAGCAATGCTACTTACCATGCTCTTAGTGGGTCCTTTCCAGATAGCAGCTGAGGAGCAGGGCTGTAGGCTTGCTGTGACTTCTGAGTGTGCACCTAAACATACTTGAACTCTGAAGATGTTTAAGCAAAGGTCTTGATACACATGTCAAAAAAGATTGTTGTAATGTTCCAAATACTCCTGAATCAGTCATGTATAATTAGAGGTCAGAATTTAGGCTCATGTTGTTTTCTTGGTTTTTTTTTTTTTGCATAGGGCTGGGAATAAAGTGTAAATGGATCTGAAGGAACTCTAAAATGTGGAGAAATTATCTAACCTGGTTTATTCTGGTGTTCCCTTTTGGGAAAGGCAAAGTCATGGAACCCACCAGAGCACCTTTTCTGTTGTTCTCTAGGTTTGTAAATCCTGTACTCCTAAGTATTTAATTTCTTTGCCTGGTTTGGCTATCTTGTTTTTATCCTAGCTTCTCCCAGCTTCATTAGAGTCTTGTTTGTGTCTAATCAGTCTGTACTGTCCTTCAGCTTCTGGCTGTCTTTCTTACAAATCTCTGTAATGCAGAGATAGAAGCTGCTCCGGGAGGTTTTCTAGCTCAGCATGATGCCATACCAATATTAACATCTGAACGTGTGACCTTGTTAGTTCAGTATATGCAAGGTAGGTATTTTTCGTCTGTCCAATGCACTGCTTATTATTAACGAGATGTGCTGTATAAAACAGTGCCATTAAATTTCTCCCAGCTGGAAGCCTTACTTTGATGTTAACTTACTCATTATAGGATTTGGTGAGAACTTGAGCCATGGCTTAGAATACAATTCTGGTAGCAAATGATTCTGTAGGTGGGCACTAATGCTGTATGACACCCTATAGCCATTGTATCAACAGTTCGTGAGCAAAATCCTTAATTTGTGTAGTAAGTACAAGGATCCTTCTTCATGTCATGGTTTGTTTCTTGTGGGACTTGCTGGAAGCCAAATGAAGTCTGCTGTTTCCAAAACCATCAGGGAGAAATTAATGAATCAACACAGTAAATAACTCACTGCTTATTTCCTGAAACAAAGAGCACCTGTAACTTCCAAGGGGTAGCTGCCTGGCAGGAGGCTGGTGGCACTTTTAGGCGTATAGGAACATTGGGACTGGGTAGAGAGCTAGGGACAAGTGGATACACAGAAGCAAGTGTGTGGTTTGGGCTATGAGACCTTTTTGTCAGGTGTCGGTGCCTCTTCAATGCCTCTTTCTGTTCCTTGATAATAAAGCCCATGTTTGTGTGGGATCTGACCTCAGGGGAGGTTAACACTTCTCCTGCTGAGGAAAGCCAAGTCACACTCCTTTCAATCCTGTTTGCTGTTGCTTGCAAGGCTGTTTCTATTTGTGTTGTCCTTTGGGTGATGCCTGCAAGGTGGGAATTGCCTTAAGCTTGGTTTGTTTGGTGAGAGAAGGAAGGCCTGTTTGTCAGGTATGTTCTCTTCTGAACTTCAGCTTTTGCCAACCTAGTCCCAGCCCTCAGGCTAAAGACACAGGTGTGAAGTGAGGTGAGCTATAAAAAGGAAAACACCCCAAACCCCCAAAACGCATGAATGGGGGAGAGGAGGAGGTTTGCTGCTGATCCTGGGTTGTATGGAAGGCAGTGAGGGTCTGGACCTGTGTTTCAGCAACCCAGGGTAGCCTGAGGCTGTGTGTGCGCCTATTGACAGTGCTGCAGCAGGTAGCTGGAGAGCAGGGTCTCTCATGTAGGAGCCCTCTGGCTATGCCTGGGGTGGGAGAGGCTGCCTTCCTCCTTATCTTTAAGGGTTTAGTCTGCCTACAGCAGAACAAATAATGTGGGAGCTGCCCCGTACCAGTCCCTCCTCTCTGAGCAGGCTGAGAGACTGCAGCTTTCTTGTTAAACAGGTTTAAGGTCACCCTTGAAATCAATCTCACGCTTGAACTGTAGCCTTTGCATATGCAAGATGTTGCTTCTCTGCAGTACCTCAAGGAGCACCCATGGACAGAGGCATCTTTAATGTTGATATTGCACAGACTGAAAAGCACTAAAAGAAGTGCTTTTCCTTCTTGGGGACTTTAGAGATAACAGGGATGAGTCTGTGTCAACTTCATGTTTGAATGGATTTGAGAGGAGCGTTATCTAAAAGCCAGTTTCTCTTCTGGAGAAGTAGAAGTTACTTAAGCAGCTGATGAGTCAGCTTCTCTAGCTGTAGGATGCAGATGAGAAATGTTGGCTTTCCAGATAATGAATGAGATCTTCTCATTTGGGACGTGCTTTGCAAAATGTAGGGTGTTAAAAATGGTGGTGTGAAGGTCAGTGAGCAAGCTCGTATTCAGCCTTTGACCCATCGTAAGATGACATAGCCATGTAGTAACATTCGGTCTGATGGCACAGAATAAGATGGTGAGGTTTCTGCTCACGTGTTTTTGAACAGCAAAAAGGATGAGCACAGAGCTGCTTCTTCCACAAAAGTTTTTAATATACAATGATGTAAAGAGAAGCTCTGGGAGGTAAGGAAATACAGATAAGATGCTCACAAATCTTGTGATGCCTTGGGAATCACTGTAGTATGACACAGACTTAAAAGTTTGGGTGGTGGGAGCTGAATTACAGATTGGGGAAGTGGCTTTTACTTTCTAGTGGGACGTGGATTCCCTGCAGCAAGGTCTTTGCTCCACTCTCGTGTAGTAATGACTTTCCCTTTAAAGACTTGTATTTAATGGCAATCTTCAACAAATGCTGAAGCAGAAACAGCTCTCCGAACAGAAGTTTTGGGTGAGATGCCGGAGGAATGAGAAGAGTTAATTCCAGTGAGTCCCTTCCCAACACTGTGGCATATAGTTGGGCTCAGTGGTGAATTCTCACCACAAATCAAGAAATAATTTGCAAGATGCCCTACAGAGCTGTTCCCTGAGTGACCTTGCTGTGCTAGGTCACTGCTACCCACTGATGCCAAACCATGAGTGCGGTTTAGTGGATGGGAGAGGGAGGTAATGTGGAAAAGGGATGTTTGCCCATTGGACCACTCTTGGTCATGGAACGCTGCTGTCAGGCGATTGCCAAGGTGACATGGGAAAGTATTTTATTGATCATTTAAGCAGATGAATTATTGCTGTGTCTTCCCAAAATGGTGTTTCATTTTTGCAGTTTTTTCCTGAATAAAGCTGTCCTTGTTTCCTACCAGGCTTTGCACTGGCATGTGGAGGAACAGTACCTGGGCTAATGTTGCCAGAGATGCAGCTATCCCGGAAGAGAGGGCAGGTATACAGGGATGGTGATCATGGTGCTCTGTATTTGTAAGAGGGAAATTGTGTGAATCCATATGCTATGGATGCTGGCATCTCCTGACGAAGGTCTTATAAAACCTAGCACTCATCTTGAAGGCAAGAATTCATTCTGCTTGGTCTGCCAGCTGTACTGGCTGCCTCCAAAATTATGTGTGTTTTCCCTTGTAAATATTTTCAGTGGGCTGCTTTCCCAGGACCATTTTGCTTACCTTCTTCTCCATCCTCCCTGTCTGCAGAGTGATTTTTTTAGACCAAGTAAAGGGGAGAGGATGTTGTTTGTAGGAATCAGTGTTATAAACATGCCCTGTATGGTTATTTTGGAAGATTAGCAGCTCTTGCTGTCACTCCGTAGAGTGACTTAGCTCCCCAGAAGTGTTCCTGGTTTGTTCCCAGGAATACAACAGTCTTGTCTTTTGACCCAGCTTCTCTGCTCACTTGAGGAGAGAGGAAATAGAAGTTGGAGCAGGGATTCACTGTGATCATGACTCCTTGCTTCCTCACCCTAGCTCAACACAGAGCTGCCTGGAGGCTTCTCTGCTTTAACACTGCTGGCAAAATTACACTCCTGCCACTCTTCATCCTTGCCCTGGCTTGCCCTCCCTGGTAAGGTAATGCTGGGAATCCCCTGCTACGTGTGCAGCTGTGGGGGTGACACAAGCACAGCTTTGTGTTCGATGTGCCATTTAGAAGCTGTTTACTCATTGCTGATGATCAGAGCAACATCTGTCTCCTTATTTACAAGGGTACAATTGTAAGATGATCAGAAAAGCTGTATTTCTGAGGCTGCTACTTATTCTAAGTACTGAAATGGATTCCTGCACCAGCGGGAAGAATCTCGTAATATATAGATAGACCTTCTAATCTGTTCTGCATTAGCAAGTGATGGAAGCAGTCCAAGCAGCAATAATGAAACCTTGTCTGATGGAAGGCTGTCAGGATCCTTCAATCTTGGTGATTGAAGTTGGGCTGAGTGCTGTCCTGCTTAGCTCTTAGGCACAGAGGTTTGACCTGGGTGGGGACTGCAGATCCCTCTGTGCACCATTAGCAGCCCTGCCTGGGATAGTTGACAGGCATGCTGGGCTGGGCTGTTGCAGTGCTTCCTCCTTCAGTGTGGTGAAGACCTTAAAAGGTGATATCTTCATCACTGGTCCCAAATGTTGTCCCTAGTACTGAGGAGAGAGCCACTAGCTTTGGACTCTGAGCATATATTCAGACTTGCTGAAGTAAGTGCCTGCAGTGCAGCTGTGCCTGAGAGCTGTTTGACTCATTCATGTGTGGGCACCTAGGTTTGGTGTGTCTCTGAGCGAGGCTGCTTTCCTGTCACCTGCCTGTGGCTGGGCACAATCCATGACTTCTGCAGATCTTTCTCAAAGTGGCACCTCCTATTTCCCACTTCTCATGGGAATCCTTATCCTTCCTCTGATTGCCTGGTTTCTATCCTGTTTTTTTTCATCTCCATGGAAAAAAACATGAATGGTCTTTCCCTTGTACAGAGGGATAAAGGTTACAATGGGGAGCTTCCTTGAGGAGCAGAGGCTGGATGAAGGGGCAAAATTTTCAGGCCTCTGGTCTCCTAATGTGCCCGGACAGAATTCAATTGTGTGGTATCTGTGGGATGTTTGGGCCCACATGGCTCCTTTTGTGCTCTTAGAGTTCTTTATGTGACTTCCCCTATTTTCAGCATTATTTTCTGCACCCTTCCTATTGTTTTTGTTTTATCTGTTGCTTTCTGGTGCGTGAGAACAGTGCCCAGCTCTTCAAGAGCTCTACCCCACACCCAGCAGTTAAAAAGGAGGCATTTGTGACTGGTGATGTCCCCAGGACTGGAGCAGTCAATGCACGGCTGTCCAGTCTTCACCTGAGGAAGCAGGTAAGCACATCTGGGTAACCTTGTGGTAACTACAGAACAAATGACCTGTAAACCAAGAAAGTGCTGGAGCCTTTTCCTGCACCAGGACAACTTGTGACTATAATGGGGGGGAGTCAGCAAGCAGAGGTGGCTTGTCCAGATGTTTTACTGTCTTTTAATGTATATGTGCTTAGGGTGTTGGTTGCAAAAACAACCTGGGGTTTTTTTTTGTCAATGGAGTAACTTGTATGTCTGTGTCAGCTCTTCAGGAAGTATTGTGTCAGTGGGAGAGTGGAATCTCCTGATCTCTTTTAACTCTTTGACCTTACTTAAATTCCCTGAGTTCTCAGCAAACAAAGATTAATTGAATGCCTTTAGACATTCAGTAGAAGCTCATGCTGCAGTGACCTTACTGATTGCCACTGACAAGAGCAGGAAGAATTGTACTTTTGAGCTTTTAGAGACACAGCTTTTCATCGTTGTGATGGAAACAGGTCTTGTCCCACGGGGAAGGACCATGTTCGTATGCAGAAGGAGGTGCTGTTGTTTTCATCACTTTCGGAGGTTTGACTAGCAAATAGATACTTGAAAAAACTAGCAAATTAGCTGTCAGTTGAGAGAAGATGAAGAAACATGGTTGCTGGTGTCTTTAAATGTGTTTGTTTCCAGGGCAAAGGCTATGCTGTAGTTTGAAGTGTCTTCTCTGTGGCCTTACTTGTTCAAGAGAAGGAAGTATTGGCTAAAGAGGAGGTGAGGTGTTTGGATTAGATGTTAGGCTAGAGCTCAGGAGATTTTAGCTGTATTTTTGGGTAGGCTATCAATGACACGTGACCACAGGCAAGCCACAAAACATGTCTATGACCTTGTCCTTATCTTATTTATTTGAATCTTAAGCTCTTTTGAACAGAGTCCATCACTGCTGACTATTTGCAGAATGTAGTGCAGTGAATCTGCTTTCTGGGCCAAACCTTTGGACACTGCTGTTTCTATAAGCAGTAGCTCAAGCTCATCTGTTTCAAATGTGTCATTAGCCTGCAGAAATCCATAACCTCTGCTGGAGCTTCCTTTGCACCCAGCTGCATGTTTGGAAGCACTGTGCCCCTAGACAGCAGCAGAGGAGCTTAGAGGTGGCATCCCATTATTGTTTAAGTACTTGTGCACTTTCTTTTAATGTGCATTGCCAGTGCTGGCTGCCCTTTGCCAGCATCATAAGCAAAGCAGCCGTTGCTCATCTAGGTAATGTGTTGTGTCCTTACAAAGTCATTGGCACAGGTTTCCCTGGCTCTTACCTCAGTGCCAGATTCCCTCTGTCACCTCGATGGATTGCAGTAACACCCAGCAGTAATGCTCTCCACAGCGCTGATCCTCTCCTGAGGCTGAGTCCTCTGGGGCATGTCCTTATCGGTCTTTATCGCTTGTCCCCAGAGTCTTGTGACGTCACCATCACTTACTCTACATTGCTTTAGAGCGTTCCTCCTGCCTTACCTTGTTCTACCAATCTGTCTCTGTCTGCCATGCCTGTCCAGGCTGTAAGCCTTTGGAGAAAGCGCTTAGCTGTGTCACTCCTGCTACACTCAGTCATAGCTTGTCTCTTGGTGGGGAGTAGCCCCTGAACTCTCACTCACAGAACAGCTTTGATTATATTCGGCAGGCCCAATTATAGGGCAGCTAACGTCTCCAGTGCAGCCTCTAAGCACAACAGTAATATACGTAATAATTTGGGTAGCTGCGTATGTTCTGAGACCTCATAATAACCAGAGATGGAGCAGGTCATATTTTGTCTTTTCCCTGAGTGTATATTTTGATAGGTGCAATGGGCATGTCTGCAGTGTGCTTGTCCTATTAAAATTGTTTCTATTATGAGATCTCCTATTTGGAGAAGTGATTACAGATGCAATCCCATATAACACTAGTTTACACTCTCCTGATCCCACTGTAGGTATCCTGTTATGGGCCCAAGAGTGCTAAAACTTGTCTCCATGTATTTTTGCTTTCCTCAGTAAAAAGCAACATAAATACCTGGTAATGTGATGTTGGACCCTGTGCAGTACAAACCCAGCATTAGCCCTCTGTAACACAGAGTCTGGCAGAATCCAAACTTGCAGCAGCCCAGCACTGAGTGTGCAACCACTGCTGGATCCTTGAAGTAGCCTCAAAGATATGATAACACTGGGAAAAATACCAACCAGGTCACAGAGTGAGAGCTGGTCTCAGGGTAATCACTTCTACATCAGTCTGTGGGTGGTCATAAAGGATCAAGAAGTTATGCTGACAGAGAAAATAAAATCTATTTTGTATGTGCTAAGGACTGGGACATCAAAGTTCAGTTTTGTCATTCCAGGTGAGTTAAAGAGGAGGCTCACAACCCCTCTCTGTTCCCTGGGTAAGGCCATGACAGCTGTGTTGTGCTCATGCCTACCCAGACCCTTGCTAAAACTACCTGCTCTTGACCTTTTGTTCTTTACTTAAGCTTCTTCCATTCTAGATGTGCCTGAAGCACATCCAAAGTGCTGGATGTCCAGGCACATGTCCAGTCACATTCAATTCTGGCTGGAATTGTGATCCAGAACGGTGTTTACTTGTGAGGGATGAAGCTGGACAGCCTCTCTGATTACGGCCAAGAGTTGAATTTAGGTGTGCAGGCTCTGATAACCCAAGCTGGAAGCTGGCCAAGGATACTGAGGTGAACTGCTTTTGGGTGAAATGGTGTAATATCACTAATAACAAGAGGGACAAGACTTTGTTTCCCTTAAACTGTTATCATCATGGGGATTTTTATGCTGTTCTTATGTTTGCAAAGAGAGGGAGAGTGCCGTTTTATTAGGCAAAGGCTCTGGGGGAGTAAAAAGGAGGCACTTTTCTCAAAACCTTGACATGTAGCTCACTTCTCCTCCAGCTATCTCATGGCAGCAATACAGATGTTCCCTGCTGGCATTCCCCCTTCCATCCGTGTCAGTCGATTTTACTAAGGCTCGTTTCAGTCCTGTAAGTGCGTTTTACCCGCAGCTGCACTCCAGGTTAGCTCTCGGCCGTGCTCTGCTCCCGCCCGGAGCTGTGTGCCCGGAGCCTTCAGCACTGGGAGAGCTCCAGCGGGACATCGCCTGGCGGTGCTGGGGAGAAGCAGCCGATGGCATCCGGCAGGTGGGGGATGGTTACTAATTAGTTTGCATTGAACTCATTTTAAATAATTCAGTTCAGATTAGGGTTTATGCTCTGCCCATCTCCATGCTGACTCTCCAGTTCAGGCTGGAGCATTGGACTTTGGGAGCAGTGATGGTTTTCCTTGACCTCTGTGACTGGATGCCTCCTCCCCAGCTGTACTCTGAACAAGCAGGGCCTGTGCCCAGTCCAAGCCTGGGCAAGTTTCCTGCTACTTTGCTCAAAGACTTTCTGAGTTGGAATTGAGTTTTGCCTTAGATTTGCACTTCACTGCATTGCGTGCAGCATGGATCTGTTCTTAGAAGGGGAGGATCTGCTTCCACCTAGAAGAATCCTTTAACAAACTGATTTAACAAAAATGAGAATAGGGCAGAATTTGCAGGACAGAGAAAACCTTATCCCAGAAGCTAAAGGCAAGATCACAGAAAACAAGAAGTGGTGCATAAGAGCAGGCAACAAAAACTTCAGATACTGTGCATAGGTAAAGCAAAATTATTTTTGGCTCTTGTCATGTATTTGGAGCAGAACTCCCTTTCTGTCTATGTGAAACAGAATGCCATGAGGTTTTAAGTTCTCCATGTGACCAGATGGGGTTTGCCGCAACAATAGGGTTTCTGCTTGGTTTTGGGAAGGGCAGCAGTTTTGCTGGCATTACAAAAGGCTGTGTGTGATAAAATAAGGAACCTTCTTTCTCCAGTGCTTCTGATTTATGAAACTGCTGAAAATCAAAACTTCTTTGCCATTTGGATAATTTTTTTATTCCTCCAAACTGTACTGGATGTTCTTCACATATTAATTTGTGGATTACAGAATGTTCTAGGCAAAACATCAGTGGGACAGTAAAATGTTAATACAAGAGTTCAGCTAACATAAAATAAAACCGCAGTGTTCTTCTATCCTGCTTAATAATGACTCAAGTGAAATGGGGACAGTTGTGTGGTCTAGTGGCTAGTGAGGGGTGTGGTCCTCTGGATTCCTGGAGCTGCTTCCCAGTTCTTCTTTCCCATGCTGGGTGACCTTAAACAAGTTTACCCCTTGTAAATTGGAGCCTGATGTCTGGCTAGGAAGGCTTATTAGGAAACCTAATTTTTGAGAGAGCATTTTGGGAACTTGAAATGACAGGTGCTAAATAAAGGCGCTTCTCTCTATTAAGTAGCTCTAAGAAAACACACTCGGATTCCAATTTTGTGGCATTGATACTTTGGGAACTCATCTTTTGGCTTTTTATGAATTGAGCAGTCTTTATCTGGATGGCAAACGTGGATACTCCTGACCATTTTGCTGGAATTATTGTTGCAATTGTCAGCACTTTGGTTTATTGGCATCAAAAGAACAATGGTTTAATTTCCACTTCAGCAAATTATTCTGGATTTAAATAGAACTGTGTGGCAGTGGTCACAAGACCAGCAAAAGGTGCCCCAGAGCCAGGAAGTTAAACTGATTGTAAATGGCATTAAAACAGACTGACTGAGCTTTGCTTTCTGAGCTGAGTGTAAGGTATCCGTGGGGAAGAGCAAAGCAAACAGTAGGAAAAAGTGTGTTGCAGAAACTGAAGACTGGACATGCAAGGAAAAGGATTATCCTGCAGAATACCACTGTTAGGACACTTAGGCTAATTCTGCAGAGATGTATCTCTTGAAATGGAACAGCAAACGTCTTCATGCCTCAAAGACTAGGTACAATGTGAGGTTCTGAAATGCTGTGATTGTAGAGATCATGCAGGTAGAAAGAAAGAACAAGCTGTGGAGTGGATTCCTGGCTGAAGGATCTTCATGCAAGTTTCATCCTAATTAATTTGTTTCTCTAATCTAAATCTTTAAACAAAGAAAGCTTTTTACTCATCAGCCTATTTTCCCTCTTCCAATACCTGCCACCAAGGGAGCTCAGGTCTGAATGGCTAATCAGAACTTCCCCAGCAATGTGACAGGGAGGGCCTGACTGCTTCTAAACAGTGAAGTGTGAGCTAAAGCCTTTAGGAAGAAAGTCTGGCATGCTCAGTATTTTGCACCAGAGTTTTGCCATTGGATTTTGCTGGAACTGGATCAAGCTGTTACTTTGAATGGACCCACGATCAATTAATTTCAAGCTGTGTCCTCATTTATGGCCAGAACAAATCAAGATTTTTCTGTTCCTCCCCCAAATGCACAAGTGACATCATATTGTTGTGTAAATGTTGCTTTCTTGTCCAGCCAGCAGTTTGTCCTGGCTTGAATTTGGTAGCAGTTCTCTGCACAGTGTGTTCTGTACTGCACAGGACACCTGGAGAATACGCTTTGCATTTGCAAATAGTTGCTACGTACTTACATAGCAGAGAAGCAAGGATTGCTGATCTCTGTGTCCTAGGCAGACAAAGGCAGGCTTGTGGCTAATTTAGATCTTGAGCCTTCATTGCATTGAAAACTACTCTTTTGCAGGCACCTGTTGCCCGCATTAAGATTTAGGTACTACTTAGCCACAAGGAACCATTTGCAAAGTAAGGTTTGCTCTGAGCTCTTGCATAGCAGGCCAATCAGCCTGTATAAACCTCTTGGCTGTGAGAAGCTGGTGTGGATCAGAAAGCCAGAGTCCCACTGGAATATTGGGCAAAGGAGTGTTGTGATCCACAGCACCCATTAATGAGGTCCTCATGCCTAATGTGACAATACATCTCTTCCTGAGGTGGGGATTTATTTGCACTCATCTTTAAAATCTATGTCATAAACAGGGCCCCAGTGTCTTGCTACTTCAATGAAAATGGAAATTAGCTTTTTAAAAAACTTTTTGGAGTTTAAATCCTTTGAAGAAAAACATGAAGTTGTTAGGACTACCAGAAAAAGGGAGACAAGTGAAATGATTCACCTGAAGTCTTAGGGTTAGAAACAACCATGATTTCCTACATGTCAGTCCAGTTTATCTCATGGAGAAACTGCTACAGGTCCAGCTCTGTCCTGAGCTTTACTCCACCCAAGGTGGAGAATCAGTAAGGAGCAGTGCTAGGTTTAGCACCATCACAGTAAGAAAAGGTGATGAGACATGGTTCTGTGACTGATTATTACAGTCTAATGTGGAACCAGTGAGAAAAGCAGAGTGGGATACTGTGGAGGAGGCGTGGGTAGGCATGTGAGCCTGGTTGGCTCTGGAGCAGCAAATTTCTGCTGTAGGAATCCAGCAGCATGTTCAGCCAGAGCAACTGGGTAAGTCATCCCCTTGATAGCAGGGCTTTGGTGCATCTTTGGCAATAGCCATGACCCAGTGGGTGGAAATACTCCTGGGGAAGGAATGTCTGCTCAGCCCACTGTGCCTCGAGCTCATCCTTCTTCCTCTTGTCCTATGCCTCACCACTGAGATGACCTCTTTGCTTCTGGGTTGTCTGAGGGAGGGAGAGGTGCACCTGAGAAACACAACTCTTTGTGATTTCTCTTGTTCTTAGTGTCACTCCATAGCGAGGCAATGACTGGGCCCTGGACAGTTTCACCCGGATCAAATGATGAAGAGAGCGTTGTCTTCCCCTTCCAAATCTGACCAAGGTTTTACAAAGCCCACAGGAGCTCCCCTATGCAAACACAGCCTGAGTGGTTCCCATTAATGTACCAGTTTGTAAAATCTAACAGAAGTTCCCAGTAGCCTGGGACTCTGCTACAGACAGATGTGTTGCCATTTGCTGATGTGGAATTAACAATACAATAGAATTATTTGGGGAGCTGGTGATAGGGTTTTGACTCTAGAGTGTCTGACTCTCAAATCTGTGCTTTCCTGTATCTATCCTCCCTAGACATTATTTAGAATAATTTCTCCTTCCAAATAAAAAATAATTTTGGGAAAGACACATTCTCAACTCAGCCATGAAATGTCATCTTTGTGGTGATGGTGATTATGGGATGCAGCAAATACATGCATAATTATTCTCACTGCTCGCAGAGCAGCAGATAGGCCCATTTCCTGCCTCCTGAAATATATAACCAAACACTTTTCTTCATGTTGTCTGCTCTGTGCATTTTTATGAGCTTGTTCCCTAGGGCTCGTTGTGAAATTATTCTAATTTTTTGAAGTAGGGAGAAAAAAAAAATAAATAGTTCTGTTGGAAATGGCATTGATTTGTCTATGAAGTCATTGCATCTGTTTCTCTCTTGAAGGCACAAGAAGAGGAATTCCTGATTTATTTATTTATTAATGTAGGGAAGTGGGAAGCAATTTGACAGTAAGAATGCAGTAAATTTTGGAAGCAGTTCTTGAAGTGCTTTCCTATTCTGCATGTGAGAATGCCAAACAAGGATAATAAAATAAGGAGTATTTTCTGACTTTCAGAGGTATAACTTGGTCTGTGTCAATAGTTATAACTGGATCTTGGTGTAGGGTAATTTATTAGATGCAAAGGGTTGTGTTTGACAGCCTGAACTTGTCAGCCTTGAGTCACATAAGGGAAGGCCCAGCAGAATATATAATGCAAATATTCATGTAGTATAATGAAAAATACCCTTCTGAACTATTTTCCATTAAATATGAAAATTAAAATTACTTAACAAAACATGCCTTTTCTCCCTGTCTTTTAGCAACAAACAAAAGCTCCGATGTGCAGTCTAAAATTGCTCATCGAGGGGAGAGACCAGGCTAGGATTTAGTAAATGGCTTTTTTTTTTTTTTTTTTTTAAACAAAGCAATTAGTTCTAAAGGGAACGTGTCATCTTCAGTACATTGCTAAGGTAGAACAGTCATTGTGCTTTCTGGCACTCCATCAAAATGCTCCTTGTGCATAGTTATTGGAGAAAGTGCATTTACACGTCCTGTCGACGTCCAATGCCGGGAAGAGGTTTCTTAAATAACAAGACACAGGCTATTATGTGCATTAGCTTTATTATTTTTTCAAAAGCGTCTTAGCCTTTGGGGACTGAAGGTACTTAATAATATGTTGCAATTACAGTGTGCCAATGTGTTGTCGTCATATCTCAGGTGCTTGACAATCAAACAAGTGCAGTTTAACCCTTAGATGTCCATTGAGTTTCCAGCTAGCTGCTTTTATGTCTAGAGCTTGTGATGTGTCCACAGTGCAGCAAAGGCCAACATAGATCTTGGAGCATTGCCAGAGGCTGTGCCAGGAGGACTGTCCTCTGCCACCCCCAGGTATGCTTAGCCCACTTGGGAGACATGAGCTCCATGCTTCTGTTTTGGCTGGCCTGTGACTTTCTGTGCAGAGGTACAGGGTGCTCTGGAACATGATCAGGCAGCTTGCCCCAGGAAAGCCTGTGTTTGTGAGGTGTCATGATTTAACCCCACGTGGCAGTCAAGTACTACACAGCCACTCATTCCCCTGTCCCTAGTGGAGAGGAAAATAGAAGAAAAAAAAAATGTAAACCTCATGGGTTGAGATAGGAACAGTTTAATAATGGAGGTGGTATCTGGCAGCCTGCTCAGACAGCAGTAAGCTAAGAGTGAAGTCCCAAGCCACAGAACTCACCAAGGGGAGTTGAACTAGTGCTGTGGATGAGACCTGTTCTAAAATGTCTCATGAACAGAGCTGTTTAATCCCTAAATCAGAACAATATGAAATTAGTTCTGCATTGTGGGTTTTCTGTTCTCCTCCTCCAGCATCCTTGGTATTGAAAAAGCTCCCAGAATGGATGTCAAGGAGTTGTTCTGTTGAAGCATGGCAGGTACATCACCCTTAAGCCATAGAAAAGATCCATTTTGAGTTGATCTCTGCTAGATATCCAGGTACAACTTGTCATTATTTGCACTCTGTATTTTGTAACTGTCTGGGTGTGGACAGAAGGAGGCAAAGGGAAAAACAGCTGCTGTCTGTAGGTACCAAACAGCAAGAGCCCAAAGCAGCCAGCCTTCGTTTGCTGGACAATACAAGAGCTTTTGTAGGTAGTACATACTGTTTGTTATTTTTTTCAATTTTTGATATTTTTTTTCCTTTGTGTAGTGTGAGTTCAACTCAGAGGGAAAGTTTTGATATGCAAGAAATTCAAGGAAGTTTTAAAGACTAGGTGCAGAGGCCAGGTAAAAGCTCTGAAGAACTGAGTTGCCGCTGTTAACATGGTGCCTGGTCAGTAAATGAGCTAAGAGGGCATGAATTCTAGAGTGGCAGTCACACTTCCTTTTTTGTGTTGTTTTTGTCTTTTTTTTTTTTTTTGGCTTGTTTGGTTGGTTGATTTGGGTTTTTTGTTTGTTTATTTGTTTAATTCTGAAAAAAAGTTGTCTCCTGCTGAGGAAGCTTGGCTGGCACCCAGATTAGTCCCACTCTAATCTTTAGAGTGACTTTCTCTGTGCAGTGTGAAATGAGGTGAGGTGATGGTGCAGTAGACAAGCTGCAATACCTTGTCCAGGGCAGAATTGCTCTCATTTGAGTCAAACCTTGCATCTGCAGTTAAGCCAACAGCTGAATTCAGGCCTGGGACGTTCCCTTTATGCAGCAGGAGTATGTAACTCTCCTCTGTGGTGCAGGCCATTCAGCCGAGTGTCAGTCTTTACAGTGTAGCATTACAGGTAGAGATGTCAGGGTCACCAACAAGGTTAAGGCTTTTCCATGAGAAGCCAGTGTTTGCAAGAGCTCCCAGGTTGCAGACTTTAACTGCTTCAGCTGATGCCTACTATGCAAAAGGTCATTCTTCTCTCTCATTTTGGTCTTGGTTTTGTTTTTGCTTTCTTTGTGTTTTGGAAAGTTCCAGTTAGAGTGGTTCAGCTGTTTTGGAGAATGAGACTGGAAATTGTTTGTTAATAACAAAATAAGCTTAATTATCCTCCTCAAGGTCCATATTTTAGAGCAGGATCTTGGGCTTTAGAGGACAAAGGGTTCATGGGGTCCCCATAATGTTAAGGAGATGCCTTGCATGGCATGTCTATGGGAGGCTGTGTGTTGCCAAATTATACATTTCTTCTTTCAAAAAAAAAAAAAGGAAAAGCAGTTTCATTGTGTTCGTTGTCTGCCAGCAAATCCTCCTGATATTTCCCCTGCTGGGATGGGAATATGGGTGAGACTGAACAGGTTTGTCTTTGGTGTTGTTGCTCCCAGATGAAGGGGCTTATTGAAATGGGGAGTGTCAATCAGATGGACATGACTAGGGCCTGGCAGATATTCTCAACCACAATACTTGATTTCAGGGCCTTTTTCCAAAGCGTGGAAAATACCTATCTTAACATCTTGCTTTAAATAAATTAATATGGGCTACACAGTTCTCTCTTTTCTAGTATATGTGTTAACCAAAATCCCACCCTTTTATGATTGTATTAGACACATCCCTGGTTTAGCTGCTCAGACCAAACCTGTAAAACCTACAGCAACAACGGAAGTTCTTAAGGAAAGTCATGCGTAGAAGCCTGAGGGAGACTGATTGGTTAAAAACACAGGTGAGACTGGTGAATGGGAGAAAGAAGAGGAAGCATGGCTCAGTGCAGGAAATAATGATGGATCCCGTTACTAGGAGAATCTCCACAGTTGAGGTTAGGATTAGATTTCTTAGGTGTTTTATTTACTGACAATGCCTAAAGTAGGTCTCCATACGGCAGACGGCACTAATGGAGCCCTGGTCTCCACTGCTCACAGTCATAAGGAAACAGTCAATCTTGCACACTCTGAGAGTTCATTGCAGCTTCACAACTTTGATTGGAGCAACAATTCTTTGGTGAGCTTCAGGAATCCACTTAACTTCCCCTCATGCCTCTGGAATTCAGGATGGGGCTATTCCTGGAAATGCTGTTATTCTTTAGGGTGAAAAGTCCCTGGAAAGGGCATGTACTGATAGGACAAGGGGGAATGGCTCTAAGACGAAGGAGGGTAGGTTTAGATTAGGTTTAGATATGAGGAAGAAATTCTTTGCTGTATGGGTGGTGAGGCACTGGCACAGGTTGCCCAGGAAGGCTGTGGACTTGCCATCCCTAGAGGTGTTCAAGACTAGGCTGGATGGGGCTGTGAGTAGCCGGATCTGCTGGGAGGTTCCCTGCCCACAGCAGAGGAGCTGGAATTGAGCTGGTCATTAACCGTGCTTTAACCCAGCCATTCTATGGCTGTGATATTTCTGGGTGCCTTGTTAGAGCTCTGATAGCTGTGATTAAGACTGAGTAATGAGGTGTGACTCAGTCAAAGAGCTGACTATGAGAGTTGGCCACTAAGTTCAGTATTGCTCACCCTCAGCATTTGGATCACTGTAGGCCTTGGCTTGCTCAGCACACAACGTGGGGTGCAGCAGAACCACAACATGACCATCCATGCCAGAGGGCAAAAAGGAGTCAGAGGCCTCACAAAGTAGTCCAAGCAGTGGAAAGAAACACTAAGCCACCCATTTATATAACAAAAGAAGTGAAAAATGAAAGCCAAGAACTGCATAAAAGGATGGGGATTTTCTACCTTCATGTTATGAAACGTGGTTGCCTGCAACCATGGAACAAGTTTCATGGGAGAAATCAGCTCCAGCTGGGAATTGGTCCCTGCTTTCGTGTCTACTGTACAGGTCTAAATGGATTTGTTATGCTTCATGGGACACCCAAGAAGCAGCCAGCTTCATGGCTTACTCCCAGCCAGCTTAGCAGCTGCCTGCTTGAGTAGGATTGCCTCTCATACAGAGCTTCTTGCTGATGGTTCCAACAACTTGGGGCACTTGGCTGTCTTCTCCCAGCAATTCCTGTTGGTCTGGGATTGAGAGCTCTCACTGAGAGCTTTATCCTGGTCTCTTGAGCATCCGTAGGCAAGGGACTAACACACTTTAGGTGCTTTGGGGGTAGGAAGAAGCTGCCTTTGTGGAAGCTTGATATTTTGTAGCCCTATATGAATCATCCTAGCTCCTCATGAAAACCTACTAGCTCCCTAGGCATGGAGCCCCCTGCCAACCGGTTTGTAGTGCCCATCCTGTGGTGTGAGCAGAGCTGGAGAGAGCTTTTATTTTTTCTACTGTCTGAAATCCTGAGCTCCTCTATGATATTTTTGTTGTTGTTGTTTGGGGTTTATTAGGAGACCTCCTGGGAAAACGGTTCTTCTCTTTCTCTCTCTTCATTTGGATGCTTGATTCCTGGGAATGTGTTTAGAGGGAGAGTCTGAAAAATGCCTTTTGCCTGGCAGTGGTGTTGTTGCCCGGAAATGTAAAGCCAATTCTGCAGGAGACTGCTGAGCTATAGCACTTGATTCCTGGAACTGCACAAGGCAGCTCGCAGAGCATGGAAGCTGCTGCCACCTCACTGATACAGAGCTTTAAGGAATCATGCCATTGTTTTCATGGCTGAGCAACCTGGAGCCCTGCGTCTTCTGGCTGGTGGTCACTCCTCTGTGAAAGTGCAGAAGTGTAGTACACACAGCACTCTGCTCCTGTGGCTTCTGGTAACACATGGTGGGAGAAGGGGGGAGAAATTAACCTGACCATGAACCTGATGGGCAGTGCAATCCTTTATGTGATGCCTGTGTGGGAGCAATTCCTTCCTGACCATGACATACATTTGGCTCATGTCCTAAAGAGCAGGATTTAGATCACTTTTATCTTTATTCTCATAGCTACAGGGATTGTTAATATCTATAAAATGACCCAGCTGCAGTATTTGACTTGGTGACCTTACTAACAGTGAATTTTATGGATTGGCTATACAGGCGGGGTGGGGAAAGATTTTCCTAATTCTTGAGGAATGTGGGAATGCTTTGTAGAGATGCTAGACTAGAAAAGAGGCCTTGAGAGACTGTCTATTTCATTTACCAATGCTGATCTAAGCAGCTGAAATGCGTGATGCTTTCTGGTGAGAGATAGAGGAGCAAGGAGAAGACCTCACCTGATTCACATGAAGCAAAGCATTTATCCTGTGGTATAAGGGCCGTGTTTGTACACAGTGCTTGTGCATCCATGGTTCCATTTCATATTTAAAAATGGTCAAGTTATCTGTGCATTAGTACTGGCCTAGGAGCTTTGCATAGTGAAACCCTCTGTACCACTGCTACAAACAGTACAGATTGCCCAGCATCTTTACCTTGTCCTGGGTCTGTGCTCCTGCGGCTCAGGCCAGGCAGTGAGAAGTCTTTGGCCTCTGTGCTCAGTCTGCTCATTAGGAGGCCCATTAGGATGAGCTGAGCTGGGTATTTTTGTGGCAAGGCCTTGGACAGCGGCTACCAAGTTGACTTGGTTGGTCATACCACAAGTAAGTGGAGGAGAGCTCTCCTCCTGTACCCATTCTGAGAGGATCCAATGGGGCAGGTTTTTCTCTCAGTTCATTCATTTAGTCTTGTTGTACCTTCAGTTATGAGAAGTCTGCCGTAAGAGCTGAGGTACACTTTGCAGCCAGCCCAGGGAGACACGGCACACTCAGACTGGAAACCCATCTCCTCTCATGCTGACCTATTTTGAAAGAGTAAATTCCTCTTCTCTGACTTAATTTACATGCTGGCTGTCAAGTTATAAGAGCATCATTTGACAGTGCTAACGCTGCTGTTTGTATGAGCAGACAATCACCAGCCTAGCAAGAGTTCATAATTTGACTAACAGCTCATGACATTATTATTCTTATTCATTTATGGCAGAAGAAATGCAGCAGCAACTTTCTTCCATGGCATCAGCTCCAAATGTCTTGGCATCAGATCAGCCAAGGCTCTTTTTGAAAAATTTAGCCATACTCCCCCACATCTTGCTAACTTTACAGTCCCCCGTGGCATCTGTGTGCAGTGAACTGAGCTGTTGAGACGGAATGCAATTTGCAATCAGGCTTCTGGTAGCGTGGAAATGTACCGGCTGCTCTCCTGCAGTATGGATTCTCATGCTGTCTAGCATATGGTAGCATTAAACCCAGTCTGGAGTGCCTCTTGTTACCACACTGTTGAGTGGAGAACCCTGAAAAACAAGTGTGAGAGAAATGTATTTCGGGAACCAGCTCTCCTCTAGCAGAGCCTGTCGGGAGCTATCAAAAGGAGACCGTACCTCAAAAACTGGCCCTGACAGCCATCCAAGCAAGTACAGAAAACTGACTTGAACACTGATGTAGAAGCCATGTACTTCCCCAGGCAGGTATTGCACAGGGAGAAAGGGACAAGGCGAATCAGACAAGAGCAAGTTCATTATTAACAAGTTAAAAAGCTAGAAGCAGTCTATTCTTCTGCTACCAGTATGGGAGAGATTTTGATTCAGGAAGATAGCCTCGGGTACGAAGCCAGCAGTTATGTAAAGACTTGATATAAATGTAGGCAAAACAAGAAATATATCCATCCACAGAGGAAACAAACAGGTGAGCCTTTTAACCATTAAGTGTTTCATTCCAGCTTTAGTTCACTGTGTAGCACATAAAAGTAGCTGTGGAATTTCTTCAGTGTTAGCATATCTCCCATTGTCACGTAAGGTAGTTTAATTTTAATTTTGCTATTTGAGTGATATGAATAATTCAGAGTGTTTTCTCACTGTCGGCTCTGGATGTCCTCGTCTCTTCTTCCCTGAGGTACTCGGAGCACTGGCCTTAGTGAAAAAGACGCAAGCTGGATCTGAAGAGAATTGGGTTTGAGGCAAGTCGTCTATTGCCGTGGGCCAGTGGGGACATGGCATCTGAGTCATGTGCTCACAGTGCTGCTTATTCATCGCTCTCTTTGGTCTGTCCCACCCTGAAGACCACAAGCATCTGTTATATTTATGTACGCCTGTGTTATTTGTTACTTGCAAAATGACCAATTTGTTTGGTGCCCTGAGCCCTTAATGTGTGAAGAATCTCGTAGTTGTGGGCTGTGGCCAGAAGTAAAAGTTATTGAGTGAGTGCATTTGATCTTAACACCTGTTTTTCTTAGACACTTTTCTGAAAATTTCTTACGAGTGGATGTTCTTTCAGTGTAGGCCTGTATCTGGCTGTTGAGAAGAACTGGAGACAGAAGTAGTATTGGTAGCTCCAGGAGTATGATTACAAAAACCTTGAATCCTGAGAGGTAGGAGAGAAAAGTGGCAGTAGATCAAGGGCTGCTTTTCCATCCTGCAATCTTCAACCCCGTATGCTTCACTCTATAAATGACTGCAGCATCCCAAAGTGCTTCCCAACAGTATTATGTTTAAATAAGACTAATGTGCCTGTCGGACATTGCTGCTTCTTTCCTTATTGCACTTCTCTCTACTTCTTGGTAGAGCCAAGACATGGGACACTGTGTATTACCTGGCTTGGACTCTGGGCTTCACTGGTTCTCACATCTGCAATATTGCTTTGTGAACACTTCAGTGTCCTGACCCATAATGCTGTGACAATCTGAGATGGGGACAGCTACGGGCAAATTTGTGAGATAATAATAGAAATAGAATAATAGAATAATAGAAACAGGCTGTTGGCTAATTAAGTTTGGTTTGGTTTTTTTGTTGGTTTTTTTTTTCTCAGAGAATGCTTTTAGACAGGAGCAAAACCTGGACCAGAGAGCCGATGAGGTAGACTTTGACCTTTCTCAGTTCCAGATGGCCAGAATATTTCACATGTGCTCATGTGGAGAAACTCTGGACTTTACATGGAGACAGAAAATAGGTGTGCTCATCCTAGCCTTGACCCAGCCTCATCTTTCTGCCATCTTTACTTCAATTGAAAATGTGAGGATTGACCTGGAAGGGTCTCATTTTTGAGCTTTAGGCTACTGCAGTTTTTGCTTTGTGTGGCTAGTGAAAATGAGGGTAATCTCCTTCATGAGAGCTGAATAGACCAAGAGACATCTCATCTTCCCCAGGAGGTGACTAATCCAAACCTAATCCAGGAAGATAAAAATGCACTTTAAGAAAACATCTCAGCATAGGTTTAAAATCTGAAAAACATGATGGAATTCAAAAATAAACCCTTGTGTTTATGGGCTTAAATGAATATGTGTAGAAAAGGGAGTATTTCCAAGTAACTTCCTATTTCAGATTCTTAAACCTCTTTCTGAGAAAACCCGGATGTCAATTTTTTCCTGACTGTGAGTGGTTAGTTTGTCCTCAGTAGCGGGAGGACAAGCAGCTATTACTTGTCATGTTTATCCTAAATGTGACAACAGACAATCCCAACTGTGTAACTCTCTCTTCTCCTCCTCCACATGGCATACTCACTTAGTTGCCTCAATGATATCCAACTGGGCTCCATCCCAATTATTTGTTTTTCTGGTAATCATCCATATTTCCATGTTAAAAAAAAAAAAAGGCATTGGAATAACTGTGGTTTTGCGAAGTAAATAACTGAGCAGACGCTCTATGCATCTGGAAAGGGAAGAAGGGAGGATTCTTTTTGGGAGAGGCATTTTCTTTGGGTTTAACCTATATCCTCAGGTTCCATCAGCAGAGACCTTAAGCTGTGCTACATTTCTCTTTGCTCCTGTGCCCCGTGACAAGGACAGACAAGATCTGTGAGGTTCTGCACAAGGCTCTCTTGGCACTGATTCCACTGTCTGCTGGGGAAGTACCTGCAGCACTCAGACCTCAAATGGTTGTGGATTCAGTCTGGCAGGGTTCATTTCAGATGCCTTAGATCTGCCCAAATGCCATCCCTGTCTTGAAAAGCAAGAGGTCTGGTTTGCGTGTGTAGTGTCCTCATGGTGTCTGACAGAGACCTCCTCTGTCCTGTCCCTGCTGGTCACTGCTTGGTGATCTGAGCACTTCAGATGACCAAAAGTTCTTGGGCTTTGTGTTCCTTTGACACGAATGTCCCCAGCTTACGTGGGAGCACTGTTTGTGGCCATCTCTCCAAAAGGAGGTGGTCCTTTTGTCCACACGTGCAACAGGAAGGCTGCATACGTGGCTTGGGACTTGGGTTTTGGTTGACTCAAGTAAGTTTCCTGCCAGAGCCACCTTGACAGTGGGTTGTCTGCTTCTACCTTGCTGAAATTTTGCTACCTTTTCTCATTTGGTTTCAATCCTCACCCATTGCTGCAGCTTTGCCTGTCCTATTTCTAGTTCTGATTTCTGGGGAAGCTTTACAGAAAGAAGAAATCTGCAGTTTCAGCAATGGAAATGGAAAAAAATTCTTGTAGTTTCTGAGATTTGTATTGAAGTGTCAAGAAGTTGGTACAGAGGAAGCTGTATGAAGGGCCAAGAGGGAGAGGTGCTGCATCTTGGGCACTTTGAGAGTGCTGGGGAAATAAAAAGGGTGAAGTTGAAGGCGTATTTTTGGAGCTCCATGGACCATAGATAACACTGTTGCCATGGTGTTGATTAAGGAAAAGGGCTGTTAGTTTACCTGTAATGATCTAAAAGAAAAAAAAAAAAGGTAAAAATAATATAGTAGGTGAGACCTGAAGGCCGTTGGGAATTGAGAACCAATTTTTGATATCCTTCATTCTCATGCTCTGATGGTGTGAACAATAATTCACAATAATTTCTTAGAAACATGCTTGAGGAGAAAGGGTTGTGATTATTTCTGCTTAATGGGATCTGCCTGTGTCATTCTGGGGACAAATATCAAAGGTTTTGGGAACTTAATAGCAAGTGAAGCCATCAGTTCTCTGATGGGACTTCAAAAGTAGAAGTATAATGCTGTAAAGTGTTTATCTTTGACCTTCATCTCTTGGCCAGTTCAGTTTCCCTTGGCCAAACTTGGGATTAAGAAAATGAATTACCCAGAGATACTTACTTGTTCATAGCACGTGAAATGCTCTAATCACAGGCAATTTTTGAATGGCCAAAAATAAGAACTTCTCACTTCTGTTCAGCATGGTCTGTTTACAGAGTAATGAAGGGAAAGATATCTCCATAGTAACCTGTAAAACAGTCAAGTCTACTTCTTCCACTTCAATACAGTCTTCAGTAAACAGATTTTACATCTGGTTTTTTAAAAAAGCAAACAGAATAAACCACACTTTTGGATTATGTGACTTCCACTACTGCTGAATAGCTGCTGGGTTCAAGATCTGTCCCTCTGCTTTCCCCTCTTTGTTACATTTGAAATGTTTTGTGAAAGCCGATAAATTTTAACAGATGTGAGTTGCTGTTCCATCAAGGAGTCTCTACCTGAAGCGTTCTTCTGCAGGTGGAGAGACAGGGCACTGTGAATAGCCTTTAAACATATAAACAGATACTGTGAAGAGAAAACATTTCTACTGACTGTGGATAGGGCCAAAAGTCTTAAGCTTACCTTGAGACAGAAAATGTGATCAAGCCTAGATAATGTGATGGTATTTTCTGAGGATAAGAGGGGTTAATGGATTTTTGGTAAGGTTATAGAATTTTCCTTGCTTGAGATCTAAAAAAGAATAAACAAAAGAAATACATACACTTCACCTGCCAAAAAAGCCCAAAACCACCCCAGAAATTCTTTAAGTGGAGATAACCAAGCCTTGAGACACTGGGGATATGGTATCAGTGACTTTTTGAGTTCCCACTCAGTACTGCACTCCACAATCCATTGCATTTCTTAGGGGGCTCTCCTAGGAAGCAGGTGTGTTTCTTCTGGGCAGAGGGATATGAAAGCTGCCTGCTGGTTTCTGTCTGTTGCCACTTCTGGCAGACAGCTGTGTGTGAACTTTGCCTGTTGGAAGGACAGATACCAGGTGACAGAAGTGAGGTCTGGCACATGAAAATAAAAAAGGATGGTTGAAGGAGTGACTTCAAACATCACTGCTTTCAAGTTCAGCTTTCACTTGGGGTGGAGGAGCCAATTAAACCAGTGGTGTGCTGCCTGGAGGTTGGCTGTGTGACACAGGCATCTGAATGGGGACAGAGACTGGAGAGACCCAGGCACCAGGCTCTGGAAAAGGGATGAAAGGCAGGGCTTGCCTGACAGGGTGTCCCAAGCCATTCCTTGTACTGGCATCTACACTCTTTTGTGTCTTTGTTTCAGTGCGCTATGACCAAACCCTCAAACTTCTGTGTGGCGCTGGAGAGATGACTGGTAGGAGCTCTAAAATCCAGCTGGTTTTCAGGTTTTATTGGTCTGAGGAAGGTAGCCCTAGGGATACAGAGGGGACTAGTTTCTGGGACTACCTGTTTCAGCTGGACTGGCCTGATTTCCCATTAATATTTCTCAAGATGGCAGATGAAAAGGGAAATTACAGATTGTTGGAAAATATTCCAGTTACTATTTTTTTTTTTTTTTAAACTTCAGAAAGTTTTATTCTGGTGAAAGCTGACAGATGATGCAGGGGCCAAACATTTGTGGATCCTTATGTTATCGGAGCATGATTCTTGACTGTTGAGAGCCTGTTGAGACTTGGCTAGCATGTCTTCCTCTTTCCCTGGAACTGCTCTTAAAAAACTGTAGATGTGGTGCTTAGGGCCATGGTTTAGTGGTGGACTTGGCAGTGTTAGGTCCAAGGTCGGACTCGGTGATCTCAGAGGTCCTTTCCAACCTGAATGATTCTATGATTCCTTTTACTCCATGATTTCCTCCCC
>VZTI01004746.1:562913-714040 GCA_013397865.1 Struthidea cinerea
CCCAGGTTAATATCTGCATTAATTTCTGCTGCTCTCCATATCTCCTACTGCCAACTGTAATTCTGCATTAATCAATAATAATCAGAGCTTCCTAGCTTGCTGCCATCTGTTTTCTCGATAAAGGCTGTTTTTAAAACAATTCAACTTGTGGCAAAGTACTTCCAGGGTGTGGCGTGTGCGGAATCGGATGGGGGCTCGGAGCCGGCGGGCAGGAGGGGGAGACGGCGCATCCCGGGAGGAGGGATGCTCTCGGGGAGCATCTCCTGCAGTCCCTGCCCAGTCCCTGGGAGCCGGGAGGGTTTCTCCCGCGGGTACGGGGGTGTCCCCCGGAGATGCTGTCGGTGGCCATCTGCTGCCACCTCCCGTCAGAACGGCGATGCCGTGCGGGGAGGGACCGCGGGCGCCCGGCGCTGTGCGCGGTGCCTGGGGCAGCAGATGGGAAACCACCTCCAGCCTTCAGGTATGGGATTGCGATCTCCTTGAGATTCTGGCAGTGGTGCCTATGCCTGCAAGGGCTGCGAGGATCTCAGCCGTCCTGGGCGCTACTGCTGGCTGCTGACCTGTCTCACTATGTTTTTTCCTATCTCCACCATGCAATGGCCTCATTTCTTTTCACAGTTTATTCCTTCTGGGTGCCTTGGCCACTCAGATCCCCCAGCCAAAGAATGACCAATACCAACAGCTTGGAGGCACCTGGCCAGCAGCAATATCAGGAGGTGAGCTGGCTGCTTCCCTCTGGCAGAGCAGCAGTGGGGAGCAGGGGCAGGTCTCCTCTCCCTTTTCCCCCTTGCTGCAGTTCACAGCAGCTCCCAGCTCCACTGGTCTTCCCAGTCAGCTCTAGACTGCTTGGCTGGGGCCTGGACACCAGAGCAGGGTGTGCCACACTCCTGTGCCAGAGCTGCTTGCTGGCGCCCAGGCTCTGGTCAGCCCACAGTGACTCGCTAGCACTGGCCACTAGTAGTTGCTTTTTAATTTGGATCTCTGTGCCTCCTCTCTGTTGTGGGGGGAGGGCAAGGGTTATTCTTTGTCCCTGCTTGCTTTTACTTCTTTGGCTTGTTCTCTAATAGCTATTGCAGCTTCCCCTGCTGCCTGCGGTGACTACAAATTTGAGCTGAATTAATCCCAGACAGAGGCTCAATCTGAGGCAAACTTTCCTTCCAAAATGTTCAGTCTGAAAAGACATGAAAGCAGGATGGGCTGGCCACCTACCTTCCCTGTGTCAGCCTCATCCCGGGCAAAGGTTTGTTCTCTCCCTTCAAGCAGGACTGAGAGGTCCTTGGTGCTGTGCTGGGCACTGACCAGGCACACATGGAAGGGAGAGTCAGTCTGCCAGACCTCAGTGAGCAGACAAACAGAAAGCAGCAGCGTGGCTGGCACTCGCAGGTTTTGCTTGCCGCCCTGGAAGTAGCCCTTGGTTGCAGCAGAGGTGTTGCTTCTCCTTCCCCAGCTGGCCCAGCCTGCTGGCACTGCTCAGACCCTCAACCTGTCCTTGTGCAACCCTGTGCTGGCCATGTCTCATCCTGGTCAGTTATCCCTCTCCATGTCTCCTAGAAGCATCAAGATTTCAGCTTTGGTTTCTCCCTCTTTCCTTTCTCAAGGAGTCTTATTTCGTGGCGTCCTGCCGTTTTGTGCTGAGATTTGTTTTCCTGCTGCCTGGCTGAGGTCAGCATCTGTTCCCACAGTCCCTGATCAAGGGGCTCTCTGATACCTGATAACACAGTTGCAGGCCACAGACCCTCTCTGATAACAGCTGGGTGTTAGTTCCCCAAGCAGCCACTCCTAAATCAAATATAAGGAAACAAATTGCTTCCTTCTTTATCTCTGGGTCTGTGTATGCAAGTATTCCCTATAAAGAAAGAGGTAGAGCTATCTTGTGGTGGGGTGGTGGGGACCATGACAGGAGCCCCCTCCCGCAAGGAGCCCTATGGTTGGTGTTCCTGGCAAGAGCTTTTCCTCTGAATTTGGGTGCTGCTTCTTCCTTGACCAAAGGAGTCCTTCCAACCCCATGCCTGTGACAGGTAAAAATCCTCTGAGCTGTTTTCCTGTGGGATGTTTGGGGGTTTCTTTTTGGTTTTCTGTTTTTTTTTTCTGCTGTGGATCTCCCATATTTCTAAAGAGGCTGAAATGCCAGAGCAAAAGCACAGAAAGCCCCTGCATCCCGCTGCCGCAGTGTTGTGCTGAGCACGTTGCTGTGCCATGCAACAAGCCTTTTCTTTGGAATTCATAGATAATTGCTAGTCCTGTCAAGGGCCATTCATTTTAGTAGTGTAAAAATCACTATGGTTTTATTTCAAGCTTGAGAAACCACTTTGTCAGACTGGGCAAATTCTACCAAACCAGTATGCGGGCTGTGGGCACAGCTGGAGTTAAACAGAAAGAGCCCAGTTCCACAAATACCAAAGCTTTTCTTACTTGGTTTGAAACAGGGGAACAAAGTAAACAAGGGAAGGAAGGGCTGGGGAAGTGGGGAGAAAGAAAGGGGAGAAAACTTCCTCCTTTCTGATGAAACTGTTTTCACCTCTTCATTCCAAAGAGATTTTCTGACTTGTGGGGTTTTAAATGTTTGTTTGCTCTGCCTGTTTGGTTATTTACTGCTGTGAGAGTCTGTGCTGCCTTTGCTGGCATGCTCAGTCTTTCAGGGAATATGACAGGGTGCAAGGCTGTTTACTTATTTCTACTAGCACTTATTTAGCAGTGAAGTTGTTTTCTGATCCAGGTTTTGCCAGGAACCAGAAACTGTCGCAGGAACATGGGGGCGGTGAGGATCTTAAGGGAGAACTTTTGCCTCTTCTAGGCAGTATAACTTCCATTATATGCTTTGCTATCACTGGTGTATTTGGCTCATGGTAGAGGAGAAAGTTCTTTTATTCCTGAGTTTTTTCCACATCAAGAAACAAAGGACTTTTCAGAGAAGAGGAGGGAGAAGGAAGGCAAGGGAGATGTTTGTCAAAAGGCCATGCAGAGCATCTGTGGGACAGCCAAAGTCAGACAGGAATTGTCTGGGTCCCTTACCCCTGCTCTGTGAACATCTACCATCCTTACACGTACCCTCCACCAGCTTCTCTTTTCTGACCTGGCCCAAGTGAAGGCAGGCTGTGTACTGTCCCAGGGCTGGTTCCAGCACAGCTGTGTGCCATGGAGGACCTGAGGAGTTACTGGATGAGCCTGGCCTTTGCTAGCTTTGGGCTAGCCCAGCTGGAAATGTGCAGTCATAGACAAGCTGACTGCTGTTCTTGTAGAAGTTCATGACCCTAAGTTTCATTTTCCTTTTGCCACGTTTCCATAGGGATGCAATCATTTCTCAAGGGCCGTGAGGTGAATGCATCTTTTCCTTCATCCTCTTAACTTCAGTGTTGGGAAGGTGCACCTTTGCTGCTGAAGCCTATTGTAGTACACCTGCAGACTAAAAAGCAATTTCTGCACAGCTTCAGGCTGGTCCATGTGACCCAACACAAAGAAGTCTGCTCTTCCTTCAGAATGATGTGTTTTCTCTGGTTTTTCCACAACAGGAAGAATGAATGATGCTTTATTTTATAAAAACCAGAAAGGATGCTGTTGGCCACTTTGCTCAACATCCTCATCAGTACTGCCCATGTGGCTCTCTGCTTGCTTTCTGGGTTGGGTCAACAATATGCCTCTGACCCAGGATTTTTCCAGGTAGTAATCTGATGCTGTGTGAGCAATGCTATCCTACAATTAGTCTGAAAAAATGTTCCTTTTTACATATTTCTGTTTTGTCATTTAAGGATCCTAAACCCCAGATCTTCCTTAACTGTCTTTCAGGGAGGCAAAGACTGCTTGCTATGTACTGGAATGTGTCCTTTATGTTTTATATTAACTAATGGGGATGAAATTGCTCTTGGCTCTTGATATTACTGAGTGTTCCCCTTTGGGGGCTGGATTCCTTCCCAGGAAGATAGCCACCAGCAGAGGTGAGTTTGACATTGCTGCAAACTGTCCCTGAAGCAACCCATGCAACTGTGCCAGCACTAACTCCCTTCGTTTGGATTATTTATTGAAGGTGAACTCCTTGAGCATACAGAGCACAGAATGTTTCTGTGAGTACAGAAAAAGACCCCAGAGATGTGCTGGAAAAGTTCTCAGGGTTAAAAACCATGGCAGGCTCTGCACAGACTGCGGACTGCTACCTCCAGCTGCTCTTGGCTACTTGGTTCCAGGCAAGGGGCAGGTTCCCTTTTTCTGAAAGAGCCTGTTGTTTCCAGTAATTGTGGGAAGAATTACTGTTGTTTATGGTTTAGAAAGTATGGAGCAAGAACTAGGATACTTGGCCCTCTGTGCCTCACTATTCCTGTCTATAAAGTGTGGGCAACAATATTTTACCTTCTTCAGAGGGACATTTGCAAGCTAATGGACAGAAAGTGCTTAGGAACTCCCCACCTCGGCAGTTGGGACACGTTGGCAATCTGCCCAATAGCTTTTAGATGTGCCTTACCTAAGCAACAATGAGCGACAAAGGACATAAACACTTTGTCTCTAAAGTGCAGGCTGCTCCCTTCGTGCTGTGTGTCTGTGGGCAGTGCTACTCTTTTGTTCTGTGTTGGAGTAAGCCTTCTTACTCCTCTTAAGAGAAGCCTTCTCCTCCCTCTGTTCCAAGTTGCACAGAAGCTGCCTGCAATTTTGCTGGCAGAACTGCTTTTTTAGCCAAATGAGAGGTTCCTGTGTTTTGGCATCACCATTAACTCAGAGAAAGTCTGGCTAATGAGCCATGGTGCCTGCCTGCAGGCCCCTGAAGGCCAACATGCTTCTGCAAGCCCCAGAATGGGACAGTGCTTGCTACCTCCAGCCTCCTGCCTGAATGCTGACATTTCTCATGGCATTGTCATTATGCTCTCTGCTGGCTCTAGACACACAGCACTAGCCCTCTGTCATATCTGTTTCTCTGGATATTTTATGCTGTGAGAGTGAGAGCAGAATGCAACCCTGAAGACTTTCGGCAGTGTTAACTTGCCCCCATTGCTAGTGTATGAGAAACCTGCCATGCTGTCTCTACTTTGATAGCTTCCCTGGATTTGTGCTGCTGAGAGGCTTCTCTGATCTCTTCCACTAACCTAGAGTAAACTTAGCAAAAAAGGGTCTCTGAGTTTTAAAACCAAAGCAGTCTTTAGGAAAGGAATAATTTAGATCTTTGATGGTCCAAAAGGCCTGGAAACTGAGGCATGGATGAGAAATCCGGTTGTTCAAATAGTGGGAACGTGAAGAGAAAAGCATTAGTGTCAATCTTAGGTTAATTGGAAAATATTCAAAGGACTTTTTTTTGCTTAATTTTGAGGTTAGAACTTCCCTGGGGTTCTATGAAAAGAATGCAACACTGGCAGCTCTTCTGAAATAAGTAGGAGTGAGCTGCAAAGCAAAGAAATTGTTAGAGGGGATGTGATCTCCTCCTGGCTGGCTGGATGGGCAGCAGGAAAGTGAAGATGAAAATGTTATGCAATTGCTCTTGCTTCAAGAGCAGTCTGTGGTGTGACATAAGTGGATAGGTATGAAGAAACCATTTTGAAAGCAAATCCTCTGTTCATCCTGATACCCAGCATCAAAGATGAGGTTTCCTAGCTCCAAGCTCTCTCGGGATGTACACGTGGCATATGGGAAGCACCAGACACGTCAGGTGTGTTGTGACTCCACTGGTCTGTCACAAACACCCCTGGCAGCACTGGTGGTAAGCTGTGTATTGCTCTGCAGTAAAAGACCAGGGTTTTGGATTAACTGTATTCCCTTGTTAAGGCCACCCCTTTTTTTGTTATCTTTTGTTTTTCTTTTTTGCTTAAATGTAAAGTGTTTCAGGGCAGGGAGTGTCTTAGCTTACATTTATAGAGTATTCTGCAGAACAGGACCCTGCCCGTGGTACTGGGGACTCTTGGCACTGCTGGTTGTAACCTGTGGGCACAGGAGGGTGGGCGGACTCACCCGGCAAGTTTGGAGCCTGCAGAGCCAGTTCAGCTCGGGGAGACTCTGGGGCTCTGTGCAGTGAGAAGGGAGCAATAGAGCAACCAGCTTATCTGTCCTTGTCCCTGTGCCTTATGCCAGGGTAATTCCAGCTGGGCATTCAGCTATACCATCTGCAGCAGGGCAGCACAGGTAGATGGACACTTGCCATCATATTGGCTAAGAAGACATTTGAGAGCAGCTCTTTAGCCAGGGAAAAATTGGAAGAGCCTATTCAGACAGGAGGCAGATTCACTTTCCTAACCTGCTTTTGAAGAAAAGGAAATTCTCCAGGATCGTGAGGGTCTTCCCCGCTGTGTTGTCTCAGAAGCATTTCAAGCCTTGGGGAGCCTGAAGACTGGTAACCATGTTCAGGGTGCAGTGTTTAACGACATACCCAGGTTCAAGACACTGGTGATGCAGTGATGGGAGCAGGGCCCAGAATGGCCAACAGTGCCTGGGAAGTGAGCACACCACCAGCCTGAGCAGGACCTCCAGCAGACCTCTTGGAAGAGAGAATCCTGCAGGATTCTTACAAAGAGCAGAAGCGTTCCTCAACCCTTTTGGCCTGTGTGCCAGTTCTGCTGATTGAAAAATCACTTCTATTGATTGAAGAACTCTCTCTTCCTTCTAGCAGTTTGAATCACAGAATAAGGAAAGTGTATGTCAGGCCTCTCTTGGGTTTTTGTTTCTTCCCCACTTTGAAGGCTGAAATGGGCTGTTCTAGTTATCAACTCTGTAAGTCACGCCACCAAAATCTGCACGGTTCCCCTTATGCCAAAAGTGGGGACCTCTGTTCTACCCCCAGAAAAGTACCCAGTCCTGGGCTGCAGACATTCAGGGATACAGTCCATCACTTCACTTGTGTTGGGCCTTCCCACCCAGCCCCAAGGTAATGATGCAGGTTTTGTTTCCTTTCTGAATTTGTCTGGCTGGTTCAGGCTCCTAGCTCTCAGTTTTTGCTCTGCATTTTACCTGTGGCTTTGAGTGCATTGTAGTAACAAATACTTTTCCATCCCAAGGGAACCAGATAGTACTTTTATGCTGTTGTGAAGCTGTTCATTGACCTTCTCTTTTTGCTCCTAGAGTGCTTAGAAGGCTCTGGGAATACTCAGTGTTGTGTAGTGGTCACAGTTCACTCTAAGAGTCAACAATATGTTGTAAAAAGGCCAAAAGCCAACACCTGTGTGGACTGGCCCCTTCTCGCCAGCAGAAAAGTAACCTCTGGAGAATTTTAACCTCATACTGACTGCTATTATCATTGCTTTTTCCTGTGTCATCAATCAGCCTTTTCAACTTAGGTTCAATGCAGTTGAAGTCTGCATGAAATATAGAAGAGAAAATTCTGGAAGAAAAACCCCACCCTTACACATTATCTATAATTATAGACTGGGCATTGTATTTATCATCTTAGACTGAGTACAATTTTATGTTAGTAGAGAGTAGTATCCCTTCTCTAGGAAGATTACTGATTCTCTACTGAAATAAATTGTCATGTACAGCCAGTGAAAGCACAGTTGGAAATTTTTTTATGTATTTCAGCTCTGTGGTGTGCAAGGTCTGAGCTTCTAGATTTGTTGTTACCTGTTTCTTGTGTTAATACTGAAGTAGATGAGCTGCTTGGGAAGTCTGGATGACCAAAACAACACAGAGGGAAGGTGTTCCTACCCTCCGATGGAAGCATAGTCCAGAGGGAATCAAAATCAATGTAAGCTGCAGTTTTGGCCAGAGCTTGGAGTGATGCCCTTTAACAAGATGTGTTGAAAACTTTCATTATATAAATGTCCATGACCAGTTTTGCAAAAGATGCAAAAGAGAGACAATGAGTCAAAGCCAAGCACGTTTTCTGTGCCTTGGAAATGAATTGCCTCCAGTGAGCCCTCCTAGGAAGCTCAGGCTGTTTACCATATGGAAGTTACTATGGCCTTATCTTTGTGTTTCTGCATCTGTGGTTAGGAACTGGTCCAGCTGTACCAGTGCAGCTGTGCTGAGCTGCTCTTTGCCCGAAACCTGGCTGAGTTCAGCTTGCGTTCATCCCCACGGTGTTGAACTGGGTGGTGTGCGCTGCTCCCGGCCACCGTGCCTCGCTTGGTTCCTTGCTAAATGCAGGTGGAGGCCTCCTATCCCTTGGTTTATCTGGGTGTACACAAAAGGATAAATGACTACGAGACTTAGAAAGGTAGTGGGAAAATGAATGGTTAAAACAGTATTTTAGTTTTCCTGGTTGCTTTCTCTTGTTCAAATGAAATCTGGATTGGTTTAGATTTGGGTCTGGCGTTATTAGAGTTGCCAAAAGCAGCATACAGGTTTGGATGATACTCTGGACAAACTTCCAGAGGTCCAGGCATACTTAGAAGACTTATAAACTTGTTGCCTGAGTATTTTTACAAACTCTTGAATAACCTTCGCCAGAGTATTCAACCTTTCTGAACTTGGAGAGCAGCACTAGTCTTCTATGAGCTGAGTGGTGCGGGTTGAGATTCAGCTAATATTTGTAGAAGAGTAGGAGTTCTTTAGAGGCATGAGAGGCTTAGCTAATATTTGCAGAACACTTTGAGGTCTTGGGATAGATACTGTTACCAAAGGGTGAAGTGGTATTCACATGTTCTGTCATGTCTGTGTTGTTTACAAATAGAATAGAATGATGTTTTGAAGGTCAGGGACCTTGAGAACAATAGTGGGTTTGAAGCACTCATTTATTTTTACCAAGTTCAGATGCCTGGCATACACTAGCATTTCATTTATATAAAGGATCTGATCAAACATTTTGGTTGTTTAGAGGAGTTGTTTTGCTTGTTTTCAGGCTGTTGAAATGTCAGATGGGGAAAACAAGCAAGAGTTCCAGATGGAGCAACTGGAAGAGAAACACGACAAAGATGGTAGTGGGAAGCTTCAGATTCACACTTGATTGGGAGTCCCCACCTGTGGCTTCCAAACCCACTCTCTGTGCAAGCCCTTGTGCAAAGCAGCATCCCATGAGGAAGTTCTTCATTAGTATGGTAAGCAAAGCCAGTAACAGTTTATTTTCACTGTTCATTAGTCCATCCATGCTGGGAATTGTTTGGGAGCTGGAATCTCATCTGGAATGCTCAACTTTTATACAGCCAAGAAAATTGTAAGCACTCTGCTTTAATGACCCCAAATCCGAATTGAAGTTTCATGACTTACATTAATAGGGTGAAAAAATGCCCAGTAGTTTGATCTCATTCACTGGCATTCATGCTGTCATTTGTAGCAGCAGATCAATCTCTGTCCTCCTAACTTGTAGTGAGGATACAGACTAAATCTATGTTTGAGTAATGTCAGAAGACGGGCGATATAATAAATGCTGTAAAATCCCTGGTCATAGATGGAGTAGTAAAAGCTGGTAAAAAGATCTATCTAATCAGACAGCTCATTTAACACAAAAATTTTGTATCACTTCCTCTAGTCTACGGCCAGCTTTCTTGAAGACAAAGGGAGGCATAATTTGTACTGGCAAAGCTAATCCTGATTTAAAATCAAAGTAAACAGTTGGCGCAAATTGCAGCTTTTGTTTGTTTACAGTTGAAGCTGTGCTAGTCACTGAGGGCTGGAGTTACAGCAAATTCCTAACGTATGCTGCCATCTAATTTGTAATATTGGTGGTGGCTTATGCCCTAATGTTTTGGAAGCAGAGTACAGTAGAGGAGACTGAAATTACCTTGCAGTGACAACTGAAACACTTTCTTTGGTGGTGGCGATTGTAATACGGGAATGTACAAAGATGGCATTAGGATGTGCTTGGTCAATCACTACCCTTTATTGTGTCAATCAATTATTTTAGGGACTCAATTCTAAGTGCTTTAAACTCTTTCTGGCTTCACTGAGACAGAAGCTGCTAAGCACCTTGCATGGCTGTGTCCTTAGTTTCTGTGCCAGGCTAAGGGATGGGCAGAGAGGTTTTCAGGAAGGAAAGATGTTGCGTTGAAAGCCACTAATCAGTGACACAATGTGAATGTGATCTTTAGTTCTGTCTTGGAGGCTGCTGTTCCAAAACACTACCTCAGGAGAGCCATGCTCATCAGTAGAGATATTCTACTGTAAGATATAAGATGTAAGCTGCCATCAGTGGCTGTCCATGAGCTATTGTACCCAAATGACAAAGGGGGGGGGGCAGAAGTAATTATCCCTGAATTTGACAGTTCAGAACATGTGATGTATAGAGGAGTAGAGCTAAACCCATGGGATTGGTGCTGCCTAATTAACGGCTCTTTGTTGCCATAGCCTGTGCTGTGCTGTGAGCAGCACACTGTAAGGCAAGTTCCTTATGGTTAGGTTTGGATCTCGCCAATTCAGGCTTGCCACTTATTCCCAAAAACTAGGCTGAAGATTTCAGCCACGTAATACTCTGTCTATGTGACTCAAACAACAGGAATGTATGAAATCAGGCATATAAGCACACTCATAGCTGAGCTTTCATTTTAGAGGTTAGCATTCGGTTGGTTAAAACCCCAAGTGTAATGGTTATGTGAGAAAGTCATTGTTTACTGGCTTTAAATCCAACGGTGGGAGGCAGATCAGAGGTGATTTGGTATAGAGGTATAGACAGTAACTTGCAGAACAGAGTCCTACTTGCTGAGTAGAAAAAAAAATCTGACTTTGTTAATTACAGTCCTTTCTGTCTTTATCCTTTGCTTTGCATTTCTCTGAGGAAGGCAACTTTATCTCCTCTGAGGAAGACATCAATACAGTCAAATGAGAGCTGGGCAGGAGGAATGTTAGGGAGGCTGAAATAATCTACAATGCCCCTCATTCTGTGTTTTGCTACTGACATGAAGAGACACTAATGTTGAAACTTGTTGGCTTTCTAGGTAGAGGAACATGTGAGGTCTGAGGCCTTTACACACCTTTTATATCTCAGGAGAGACAAGCAGTAGCTCCATGTTTTCTTTCCTTTCCAGCTCTGCCTTTTGTGTCAGCTATTGATAGTAATGCTTCATGCAGAATCAGCCAGACTTTTTGATTTTTTAATTTTTTTTTTTATTTAGCATTGCTCTAAATTCGATGTAGTTACAGGAAACCTACTGAAATAACACACACGCAACAAGGAATCCACTTAAGGTAGAAATTTATAATCCAGCAGATGACTGTAATAACCCATGAGGCTTTCTGTGCTTCCACCTCAGGTTCTGTTGTAATAACTCAAGATCTTTGAGATTGCTCTGGTAATTTTCAATGCTTTATTTTTGGTGACTGAAATATTGCTTGCTCAGAGTTAATTGGTCTTTCCCTGTCATAAATTCTATGACAGAATGTCAGTGAGGATGTCATGGCTGCCTTGTTGCCATCCACATGAGACATGTGGAGACACAGATAATTTTTTAAAAATTTATTTATTTGTTTGTCTGTTTTAGCCAGATAGAAGATAGGTGAAGGGCTAGCTGAGTAATTTTCTTGGCTGCTATGGAGTACAGGCTGTAAAGGAAACTACTGTTAATGGCCTTCTATGAAGGCACCACCTACCCATTGAACTGGTGATCTGGAAATCAAGCTGAAGCAGTTATATTTTAGCTGTAGTCTTTTATTGTCAGGTTTATTTTACTATTATTTTGCAACATTCCCTGATTTTAGCCATGAGTGTTTGACCAAGCCATGGAAGGTCTGTGTTGTCAAGAGTACAGAGAAAACTACTCCAGCTCCTGGGATTTGACTGAGAGATCATGAAGGTTCTTGTGGGGTCAGGCTGTGGTGACGGGTTGCTGGAAGGAAGCCTTGTCCTGGAGAGAGGTGCAGCAGAGTGGTGCATGTGAGCTTTGTGCACTCAGGACAGATGCCCAAACACCTGGACTATGCTGGCTTCAGTGCTGGCATTGCTCACATGTAGCTGGTATTTGGCCTAGCTCATCTCGAGGCACATGTATATTTAGAATGCAGACCTATTTCTAATAATAATCTTTCTGAAGTGATTGCTAGATAAGTCAATTATCTCACTCCTCTTAGAATGGTAGCTATTAATTACTTGAGTTATAGGCACAGAGCAAAGATGATCAAAGCAGATGATGCAATGGGAGACCGAAATCCAGAGCGGTTTAACACTGATGATGTCTGTTCACTGTTTCTGAAATTCTTTGAAGATGCGTGATATGTAATGTTTCTAATTGATTATATTAGCAAGAGTGTTATCTGCAGGGCACTTGATGGGAATTCAGGATATCTCCCCCTGTTTCTTGGTATTTCATTGGCCAACAGAGCAAGTTAATTCCTCTTCCTGTGCCTTAGTTATCCCATTATTAAAATGCAGATGATCACTCATAAAACTGAGATAATTGTACTGTCCTTTCTGAAAAACGCTCAGACATTTACTGATTACAAATTCTGGCTGCATTTTTGAAGTTACTACTATTTTCTTTGTTTAGATAATAATAACAGACATCCAACATCAGTGAATCTGATTTGTTCGGAGCAGGTAAGGGGAGATGGGAACTTGAATCATTATTGGTTTCACTTTAAAGGTCTCTGCTATTTCTTTAAAGGAAAAGAGAAAAGTTGATGCCAGAGCTCTTCTTTTTGCTGCAACTTGATGCTTCTCTGCAGTGCCTATTTCTAGTTAAAAGAATCCTAGCATTTGGCAAATGACAACTTTTCAGTCTAATAGGTGGCACAGCACTCTTGTCTGGGAGTGTAAATGTTCTGAACTTAAGAATCTTTGCAGGTGGCACCCTCGATTTAGCAGAGACAGGAATAACATCTATTGCCATTCCTGTCAATTCTTATGTCTCACAAAGCCATTTGAAAATGTAGAAGTAGATCATGGAGGATCAGGTTTAAATGCTTTGGAAACCCATTGTGTACAAAATAGCTGAATATCAGCCTGAGGTGTCATCCAGCAAATTATATCCATTGAGAAAAGGCCTTTTAAAATTTTTTCTTCTTTCTTACATACTGCTTCCCTTCTTGGTACTTTCTGAAAAACTTGTCATGTTCTTGTTTAACATGCTAAAGAGGAGAAGAAAAGAAGTCCCTTCCTAATCTTGAGTTAGTGGAGGGTAATGTGTCTGGAAGGAAGGTGACCATTTATACCAGTAAGAGGATGGAGAGGTGCTGGTGGAGCCAACACCACTGATAGAGAACTGGCATTGATGTACTCACAGGTTGTTCAAGGTGCCTGAAAAGACTGTTGGAAGGAGGAGGTACCCTAGATCAGAATTACTGCAAGGTATCCATTTCCATCACAAAGTTAGGGCAGTGAATGCTTCCCACTGTTCTCTAAGATTGGATCTGACCTCAGGACATGTCGCTGTTACGTCCGAGGCGCATAAAGAAAACGACACAGAGTCCAGGCTCATGAACGAGTGGAAGCCGAAGCTTTTCTTTAATAATTTTCTGACTACTATATAGGATAGATCGCAAAAAGTGTGTTGAGTGGCAATAGGTAATTGGTTCCTCGGCCATCCACCCCTTGAGAGGATTGGCCAAGTTTTAAGATACCTATTCCAAAATATTTTCAAAGTCAAAGCCATAACAATCTTGCAAAACAGCTTGTGAGTGCAAGAAGTTTATGAAACTGTGACCTTGTTTGAAATAGTTTACATAGGAAAGACAGTCTGCTCACAGAATATTGAGAAAAGGCTGAAGAATTTCTCTGCTTCTAGCTTTTTAGCACCTACACAGGACCACCCCATTTTGCAGCTGATTTGCTGCTCAGGCCAAGTCCAAAACCAAAAATCATTTTCTGCTTTTGTAGGAAGGGACACTTCACATAAGAAGTATCAACTGATCTTGTTGGAGCAGTTAAAGGCAGAAAAGAGTAGAAGAGATTGACTAAATGGCTTTCCCACTTGGAGCGGCTGGACTTGATAAAACAGTATTAAAATCTTTCAACCCAGCCTTACTTACATGATCAGAGAGCTTTCTTTCCAGGTGTCACTGAAACACCTTGTTGCTAAATCCCAGGCTGAAGGTGGTAAGTCTGCATTTTATGTGGTGCTGGCTGCAAGAAGCCAAAACTGATGCTGCATTTCCAAGTGCTGGGTGATGTTCACACAAGCCCTGAGCCTTACTCAGTCCCTTCTCCAAAGAATTTGTGACTGGAACCATCAGACAAAGTGAGGATGAAGAAGGTCTTTTCCCAAAGGCAGTTTTTAGCTGGTATGGGTACAGAGGAAGCTGCTCTCAAAAATATTACTATTATCCAGTTGATGTGGAGAGCACAGGGAATATATCCAGGTTTCTGCAACAACTGACTTGACCATTTGGCAACAGAAAGATACACTAGGCTTCTTCCACTTCTTTTGGGAACACAACATCCTCAGCTCAGTCATCTCTTCAAATATCTGCTCCCCAGGATTTATAAAGTTGTACCAGATAGGCTTTGACATGCAGGGAGTACCTGGTAGAAAACAGGAATCCAGATCTGTAGAGTCCTCCAATACAAGGACTGGTTTTCTGCTCTCTTGCTTGGAATTTTGTCCCTGACACTGAGTTTTGCCTCCTGCTTTTATTTCTTGCCCTTCTTTTTCTTGCCCTTTTATTTCTTGTAGTCAACTCCTCTTCATTCTTCCAGGACTGGAGGTAATACCTCCTTTTAGCAGCAATACTCATGTCAGCACTTGTCTGGCCTTGCAATCGTGTATATTTGCTTTCATTTTCAAGTAGCCCATCTGGCAAAGGAGGCTGGCACGGGGCAGAGGGAGTGGGACATGCTCTTCCTTATGTGAAGTTCCTAGGGATGTCAGGCTCGCTTATGTGATGATTCTCCCACTGGGACAGGCTGCTGCCACCTCCCAGGCTGGTCCTGCTCTTCGGCACATCTTCACAACATGAAACAGTGGCTTTCAAACCAGTTTAGCTGAAGTTATGATTTGTGTAAGGTTTGAAAATGTTTGGGGGATGTACCCTTGTAAAGAGTAGTTGTTCATTCGATGTTGATGCCTTAATTTCTGCCCATAGACAGAAATTTTTGTGCCTACCAAATAAAGGTAGTGCCCATGCAACTTTCACTGAGACACTTTGGGACCCAGGAGCTTTCAAGATTTTCTGTGTTGGCAAATACTGGGGAATCAGGATACATAAAAATACATGCTTGTAGCCCACAAGTTCACTGACAAATTAATTTCTTTTGAGACTTCAAAATATTGCCTCCTTCCCCAAACACTGAAACTTGAAGTATTCATTTCTTCTTTAGAGAATGAACCCTGTGATCAGCAAGCTCATTGTCCAAGAGTATCTTCACTAAACAACAATACCCAAATAATCAATTCATAATAAAATCAAACTAGTTTGACACTGCAACTTCTAAATATCATTGGAAAATAACTTTCAGAACTACAGTTGAGTAACTGATTCTCTGGGAATGTTCGTCTGAGAGGGACCAAAGTGCTTCCCAGATCTTGCATAGAGCCTAGCATTCAGGTGCTGTTGCAATTTTGAAAAGTGCTACTATTTGGGAGCATAATTTCACAAAAGCCCCTGAAATAATTTAAAAACAGAATATACTTTACATTTGAAAATGTTAAGGCTATCAGTTAAGGCTTCTGAATAACACTGACACTATCACAGCTGTTAATATTGAGTCCATTTAGTTGTTGCCTTGGAGCTCTTTACAATACAAGCCACCTTAATTGATGAGTGCAGTTCTGTATTATTAGTTACCCCAAATCAGCTGGAAAAGCTGTTGGTTTTATTTCTGAAATGGAACTGAATATGCTCAATCTCCAGTGATGGGAACGAAGAATCATTCTGTCAATTCCCTTCCTGCCAGCTGATGCCAGGGTCAGAGAAGTAGGTCACACCTTTCTGGTTTTGAGATGGAGCAATACTTATTTTAGACCAATTTGCTCTGAGCACAGAGCTCATCTGCTGGGTTGAACCAGGGCATTGTTGCTTTCTCTAGTGCATTGTTCTGTTCTCCCGCTAATTATCTCCAAATGTTTCTTATGCCTGGAACACAGTAGTAGTGATGAATAATGGGCTCTCTTCTCTTAACCCTTCGACCCCTAATTTGGCTTTCCACTCCCACCTAGATGCTTTCACTTTCCTGCTTCCACCGGCACTGTGTTAGTCTGACACCTGCCTGTATCAGATTTGCTGCCCATAACCTGCTCTCTTTTGTTCTGCAAATTGAGTAGGAGAGAGCAGGAGCATGGTCTTGGTTCCAGCATTTACTGTCAGAATCATGGTGTTTGCTTTATATGTGTGAGTGTGGATAAAGGGACATCTCATATCCCTTCAGCCCTGGGAAGGGGAAGAGCCACAGTCACTCCAGACCTTCTGCTTTGGACATGACCTGCCCCTGTTCAAACTGTTGATTTGTAGAACTTCTCTTGTTGCAAGCTGATTCTAAGAGATTGGGTTTAATTGCTGATCACTTGGGATAAACAGTAGTGGCCTTCAGATGTGGTTTCCTTGTGAGGGGTAGGCTGCAGACATTAGACAGATCACATGTGAGCAGACATGTGAGAACTGAAGCCTGAATAAAGCAGGCGGTGTCATCTGTGGGTTCCTACAGGTGACTGAGGTTAGTGGGAGGAAGGAGAGGGGAGACTTGCTGCAGATGAGTCATGGAGGCAGTGGTTGGAGGAAATTGGACTAGGGCATATCCTGTCCTACAAAATAGTACAAGGTCCAAACACATTCTTACTACACTCCTTTACTCCTCAAATCCTTTTGCTTCAATTTGGTGGTATTTTTTTTCCAGTTTAGAAAACCAAGCCATCAGCCCAGCATGTGGAGCTATTCAAGGCAGGGTGTAGTCCCCTTGGGAGGGGACCTTTGGGAGCCTGGCAGGTGTAGTCCCCTGGGCCAGCACTCCCATTTCACTGCAGAGGGCCATTGTGCCCTGGGTGGCACAGTGTGCCATGTCTGTGCTGCCTCCCAGAGCGCTCCCTCGAATCACTGGCAACACTTTCCAGCCTTGACAAAACACTCAGAAGCATCTACAAGCCCTTCCTCCACAGAAGGGCCTGAACACTGAGTGGTGTGAGCTTCTGCTCTCTGTCTGCCCTGGTCCTGCACCTTCCCATGCTGCTTGCACAGGGAAATGCCCCAGAGTAATTGCAAAGGCCAATGCACTGTCATCACACTTGGCTTGTTTTATAACTGTCCAGTCTTGTAAAGCACTGGCATTTGGTTAGGTTGGAAGCAGATTACAGCTGGAATAGCACTGCTCCGTGTCTCTGGTGGGAACGGCTGAGCTTTTGTTTATGTTAGTGTTGTCTGTCCTGCAGCTCACAAGGGCTGGGCTGAGGCTGGTGGTGCTTCAATGGTATGATGCTTTTGGAAGCCTCTCTGGGAGCTTCAAAACATCGAAACTGGCCCACACCTCTTCTCCATCACTCTCACACATCAGTTCTTGTCCAAGTCTCTTCTCAGCTGGTACCACAGCCCAGGAACCAGTACTCCAGCTGGGGTACAGAATGGCCTGTCTCTTGACCCTGGACAGTTTGGTGTAGAGGAGGCTCACGGCTTTTTCTTTGTAGAGACAGGTAATGACTGGGCAACAGAAGCTGCCCCATTAGCTGAAGGCCGTGTGACAGTCCTCAGAGCTGCTGTCACTGTTTGTGTCAACACAGCCTATGAAGTGGGTTTGCCAAAGCGAGAGTCAGTCCCTACAGCTGAAAGACAATTCTCTGTGACAAGAACCTTGATATTTGTAGACTGTAATTACACAAAGAGACCATGCTGCTGATCTAGTCTCACCTTCTGCCTCTTTCAGATGAGACCTGTACCTGTAATGTCTGCATCAAGGCTAATAATTCACTGTTAAGCTACAGCACATGTTTTAGGAAGACAGCACATCTTGTTTTAAGAGCTCTAAGGGTGGAGAATAAAACTCTCCCCTACATAATTTGTTTAAGTGATTAACTACTGGCATTATTGCAAGTTTTAATTTTTAAATACTCATATTATTTCCAATTTGATTTTTTTCCTGCTTTTACTTTGAGCTTCTGGATCTGGTTATAGTTTTGTTTATTAGATTTTTGAAGTCCTTTAGCATCTCTCACAGTCCCCCACTGAGAAATGTTAATAGATTTAGATCAAATCACCTCCAAACCTTCCCTTTGGTAAACCAAAGAGGGAGATGGAAAGACTTCAGCAGCCTGATCTTTCTTGCTCTCTGCAACATCTGGAACTGAATGATGTGTGAGGTTGGATCAATCATCTGTTCAGAGCGGCATCTGACCATCTATTTGATGATGCTTAAATACATCCCGCTGAAAGTACTTCTTTTACTTCTGGCTGTTTTCTAGACCAAAACCATCTGTGAATATTTTCCACTGCCTCACCCAACAAACCGAAGCCCGGAGCCGAGGGCAGGCGGTACCTGCTGTGCTGCCGGGGGCTGGGGCTGGCGCTGCAGGAGAGGTGCGGCACCGCCGGGACCGGGCGCACCGGGCAGCCGCGGCTCCTGCCTCGGAAACACAACTTGACCATTTCTTACCAGTTTCTCGCAATCGACTTCTTGCCTCCGGTTTTCTGTCGCTTATTTGCTATTGCCCTCTAGTGGAAATAGGATGGCCGGTGGCTTGGCTTCCCAAGCCCTGGGTTTTTTCCCATGTCTTATTACTCTGGGACTATCTTCTTGCTTATGTGATGTTGCAATATTGTTTACATGAATTTTAACATTCAGCTTTGTTGTTCAGTTTTATGCTATGCAGGAAACAAAGATCTGCTCTCTGCGATTGATAACTAATGTGGTGCTACGTCTGGGAGTAGAACAGACTTCCCTGCTCATCAACGTGCTTTACAAGGGAAACTGCACAAGATGTTGCCGTTTCAGGCTTAAAATAATTCAGTCGTGCAGAGTCAGAACTCTGAAGTGAACTTTGTGTATGCTGCCAGCACCCACCAGCCTGGTATATGGAGCGATCTTCTCTAGAAGCAGAAATACTGCCTTTTTCCTATTTGTATTTCTATCTGAGGTCTTTGCTTTTATTATAAAGACTGAACTATTTAAAGCACACTCTTTCCAATCAATCATTTCACTTTGTCAGACAAGCCAAATCATTTATTGAACGATCTTGGCTAATCAGAGTCTGTCTTCTTGTAGAGATCCTAGAAGATGGTTTATTAATGAGACCTAGATTTTTTCCCTGGTTGTAATGCAGGGAGATCTTAATAAGCAATGAATTGCTGTGTCTGCAATCACTTTTGAGATGCTTAAAAGGAAAACAATAATACTATGACTAATATGATTGCTCTCCCTACACTGCCATCCGGCGGATGCAAAATTCATTTCCTTTTGTAAATGTGAAGGGAAATTCTCCTACTGATATCACAGCTTGCAAACTTGCACCAAGCTGACTCTCACTTGTAACGCAATTTCCAGACCAGTGAGGAAAATGTTGGTTATTCTTTAATTTTAGTTGTTTCGCATTAGAAAAAGAAGATTTCCCGTCTCTCATCTACAAAAAACATCCTCTATCTTGTAATGGAAACCTGTCTGGATCTTGAAAAAGGACTCTGAAAGCTTCTCAAATCCTCTGCTCTCAGTATCTGGCACAGAGAGTCCAAGCCACTGAGCACTGCTAATGTGGCTGGTTTTGGAAAAAAGGTTGAGCTCCGATGTTGATTTTCAGATAATCAGTGTGTGGGCTATTAACAACAAAGCCTAGGGTCAGATGCAGCAGTACATTTTTGGTTTGGGGTGGAGAGGTATGGGGGCAAGGTTTAACTCTTTGCTTTTTCCCTCTAGGATTGAAGACTGAAATAAATAAAAGAAATTTGTGGTGTTCACAACCTCCTACCTGCTGGTCTGTCAGTGGGACCTCACCACGAGATGCTTCCCAGTGCAGCAAAACTTGCTGACCACCACTGACTGTGTTGGATGCTTCACTGTTCCAGAGGAATCTGGAGAAGTGAGTACTGGGAATGGATGGAGGCAATGTGAAAGACTGAGTCCTTCAGCTGAGCACATAGCTGTTAGGGCTCTGTCATTGCCTGCATCTCTCTCCATTTCTAGACCTACATAAATTATTCCAACAGCTGCAGCAGTAAGATTTCTTGTGCTTCTCTGCAGAAGGGCTGTAGAAGTGGAGCAGAACAGCCATCTCCAGAGAACTGTGCTGGGAGGACCAACTCTGGCATTTTGGCTGCTGCAGGTGCGCCAGGAAATCACCAGGAAGTGGCATCCGTCCCCTGGAGACAGCACGGCCCATGCTGGTCATGGTACCAGTCCCTATCTGGGAGCCTTGGGTTTTTCTTCAGAGCCGCTCAGCTCCCCAAAGGGACTCTGTAGTGTGGGGTGTTTGGGGCCAGGAAGGTCCCAGTCTGGAGGTGGGAACTCCTGCTGCCTCACAGTGCTGCCAGCGTGTTCCAGTTCTGAGTCATTCCCTTGCCTGTTTGTTTTTGTTATTTATTTATTTACCACCGAGGTGTCAGCCCAGAGCAGGCTGGCTGTGCCGAACTCCTTCGGTGGCCTGGTGGCTGCTGCCAGCTCTGTCAAAGCCCTGCAGTGCTGGGAGTGTTTCACCCAGAGCCGAGGGGGAGAGAATCACGTTCCTCTGAGAGCAACACCACCGCAAGCTCACATCAGAAGCGTGCTTGGCTCTAGGTAACGAGTGCAGCAACGCAGGGTAAACTACTTTCACCCTCCCCACAGAGCCCCTGGCTCCCAGATCCGCTCCCTGAACCGGCTGGGGGGTAGAAAAAGGTTAAGAGGCATATCCTTTGCTGTAATTATATCCTGTTGCTGGAGATATTGTGCTCTGCTTAAAGAAATCATCATAATGCAGCCTCCCGGAGAAGGTAATTACTGCGCATCTTGTGAACGGCTGCATGTGAATGTCTGCTCAAGCTGCTGTCAGCAGCAAGTTTCAACACATCTTACATACCAGGCATTTTACAGCCCTAGTTTTATTTGTTTTCATCACCCCTTGCCTTGTGCTTTAGTTTTCATTAATGGAGCTGGGGCTTTTTTGTTTGTATTGGTTTTCTTTTTCTCTTTTTTTTTCTCTATTTTTTTTTTTTTTAAAGAGGCCAGAGTTCACGCCTTTGATGGATCATTTGGGTGGTGGCCACAGCTCTTATTTGCTGCGTTTCCATTGCTCTGTGGTGGCTTGAGGGGGATCATCTGGAAGAGGTTGTTTCCGAGCCATTCCCATATGGTAGGGTCTGAGTGGGCCCTGGTTTCCTATGCTGATCCCAGGTAAAATGAGCTATACCACTGCTGACCAAACTTGGTGTCTCTCTACCTCTAGCTTAACTGCACAGATTTAAGCCCATGAGACAACCTATTTTTCCTGTTGTACTTTTTGAGCTTCTCTCTCATGTTGAAAAAGGGTTGCTCAGGGATGTCAGACCTTTGAGCTTTTCGAAACCAATTACCTGCCTGCCTTGGTTGGCAACCAGTGCACATGTCACTGTGTGGTGGCTAAAGTTCTGGAGGGTCACAGCCTGGTCATTCTGTGCATGGGGATTGCCATGTCTTCAGAGCCTTATCCTTTGGCTTTGCAGGGACATTTGAGCCAAAGAGATGGGGCAATGCCAGAGAGCCCTGGCTTGTCACAATAGGAGTAGGACCCAGCTACTTTTTCTTTCTCAAAGGTCCCTCGTGCTTGCCTTTCCCCAGCACTGTGTGATTTGCCTTCATGTTGTGCATGTAGGGCCGCAGTGTGTGATCATGACATCCTACATTGCTGTACAAACATCCTGTCCATCTCGTGGCCAGCTCACGGGAGGATTTGAAACTACTCCTTAAGTTTCCTCATTGTGAAAATGGCTGAGGCTTACTTTTTCAATGCTGAAGCTGAATTATCGTAGTACCCTCGCTGATTTATTGTTTATGGCCAGTCTTCTGTGCGTGCTGAGTATCTGCTATGTTGCATCCAGAGGTGGTTGCATCCTGGTGCTGTGTCCATCCCTCTCTGTGATTCTTGGTGAAGCCTGAAAGGCAGCCTGGCTCCTGGAGGATGGAAGGTGCTATAATAAATATGAGCTCATAATGTTGTTGTTAAAAATAACAGGAGCTAAATTGTAAAGAAAAAAAATCAATCTTATTCAGTTCTAGCCCAAGGGGGAAATGGACATGAAGGATTGGGCAATCCTTCTGTAAGTTCTTTCTTTAGACTATATTTAAACTACACTCAGAGCCAGATTCTCAGCTGGTGTCAATTGTTATTGACTTCAGTGGAGTGAAGCTGGTTTACACAAGTTGAGGCTGCTAAATGCCAGTATTTGGATGAAGCTGAGGCAGCTAGAATCATTTGCAGAAACCTCTAGTCTGATGCTGGTTCAAAAGCTCTGAGCCCTCCTGAGCACTTAAGCCATCGGTGCTCTGATTTAGCAGCTCTTTTGCGATGTGAATGGCTATGAAAAGACCTTTACTTGAGTCAAAATTTTCTCTAATCTTAGCTAGGTTCCGCAGCTCTGATGTCTGTCACTTTTCTGTAGTCATTGCTTTAGATGGGCTCCTCTGAAAAACTCTGCAAAAACCTTTTTTGCTTGCTACTTCACTGGCATCATCTCCTGTCTAGACACTCTAATTAAGAGAACCAGGGAGCATACAGTGTGATGTGTAGATAAACCTGGCTAACTCCAAGGCAACTGTGTGCTGCTTCCATCCCTCCCCGACTGCCCTCCAAACTAGTTTTGCCCATTTGTTGTCTGCTCCAGTATGAACATTAGCAAAATGGGGACTGTACAGTGTCACCTGGGCAATGTTTATTTGAATTTTGCATTCAGAAGCAAATGTTCCAAGCCATAGAAATGGAGAGGCAAACCTCAAATTGCAGTGGGATCTAGCAATAGTGGGTTAGCCTTCCCTATTTCTGTTTTTCAGTATGCTGAAAAACTCTCTGGATTAAATAAACAACCTCCCCCACCACCACTGTCAGCAGAATGCATTAAATCTGTAAGCTGATTTGATTAATTTTTGTGTACTTATATCCACTCTAATTCTCTTCTTATCCATGGACTTGTTTTTTATTTATGCCAGCACAGACTGTATCCAAACTCAAGCTCTATCTATTTTAGCAATTTTTTTTGTAAGAGCATTTAAAGCTGCTGGTTTAAAAGGAGACCATCAAATAATCAATACATAGAACATTGGAATGCATTTCATTGTTTCAGTTGCTGTCCACAGTATGTCACCTCCAGAAGTGTGTAATGAGAAGAAAAAACCACTTTTTTCTATTGCCCTTCTTTAATGTGTCGTCTTTCCTGATTCCTTGCTGTAACTGGTACCAGAGAGAATTGTCTGTAACACTTAGCAAGGCCCCTGGGATTCAGACTCTTCCTCAAGTTTCTGCACTCAGAGTGCCCCATGGGTCTCTGCATGAACTGGGGCATATGAGAATAATCTCTTTGCTGCATTTTGACTCCAAATCAATGTGCTTTGAAGTGATTATAAGGAGGGATATTTTGTTTGCTTTTTGTTTTCTTGGTAGCAGCATTTTGAAAGCACCGTACTGATCTGTGGGTGAAGTGCCACCACACAGCTCCTTTCCTCCAAGGGAGGCACTTTTTGCACTCGTGGTAGAGATATGGGTGAGTGAATGCTCTGGGATGTGCATTTAGGGTCCAGCTCTTTAAAGTCTGCATCAAAAATCATCTTTTTATGGGTCCTGGTAATGGAAACATGCCATGAGCATAGATGACTTGAAAAAAATTGGTAGTAGAGTAGGTTAATGAGTGACTTGGATGAAACTCCCAGCTTTGGGCTCTGACAGGAGCTGTTGAGTTCAAGCTGCACAGTGCTGCCTCTTTGGGAAAATTGCACAGGTTTAATTAGAATCTGTTTCTCAACAAATGGAAAAGTCTATCTGAGTACTCTTCTTTCAGTGTAAGCTTGGGGTTTCATCTGTGTTCACCTAGGACACATCAGAGTATATCTTTATAAAGAGCTGAATTTGGTGGCTGATCTATTGAAAGAGTGAATCTCCAATCCTGAGCCCATGAAGTCAAGCTCCAGGTGGGATTTCCAGACCAGTCTGTGTGGGAATGTCCTCAGCCTGCATCTAGCCAAATCTGAGACTCCAGATGGAGCTGTGGCTCTAGGACTTTTCCCAAAGGAGTTGAGGCTGGTCAGCTCCAGTCCTGTATGGAAGTGGGAGCCCATCTTTCCACTCTCCAGCCTTTTCTACTCTGAGGCTGGTGATTTGTTTTGTGTTGGGTTGTTGGACACTTGTTCATATCCCAGAATTCAGTGCATGCACATGAACCCAAGGAGAAAGGAAGCTCCATGTGAGGGAAACACACTTCTTTCCCTTCTGTTTTTTTCCCCCCCGTCTCTGTATCACCGTGTTGCTGTGAATGGGTGCATGGACATTGTGCTGCAACGGCTCCCTGCACCTGATCCAGCCCATAACCAGTTCTCCCACTCACCAGGGTGACAGGGCCACATCATCCCTTCTCTCTGTGTTGATCTTTGGAATGGATGACCTTTTCTACCTTTTGCATTGCACTGCTACTAAACCCGCAGGAGCAGTGGGAAGCTGGTTGGCATTGTTCTGTATGAGAGCTGTAGGAAGAGTAGGTTTGTACTTCTACACTGGTTTGAAGGTAAGGGTGCCAGGCTGGCTATGCACTGAATGTCCCACCATGGTTATTTTACTCCTCTCCTTGCTGGGGGATGTTTCCATAGAATGTACTATGGCAGGCTTTGAACCAATTTGTTTTTCCTTTGTTTACGATGAAATTAGTTCACTTGTTTTATGTAAACTATCCATGAGATTGTTTACTTTGGCACAGGGATCCATGTGCTTTCTGAGATGCAAGGAATTTAGCTACCGGGAGCTCATTTAGTTTAGTTCATTGCATTTGCAAAACAGATGGTGGAGGAGAAAATGTATGTGTGGGGAGGCTTTAGGACAGGATTTGGTTAATATTTGCTGTCTCTGTAGTTTTCTTTGTTGTTTGCTGGCTGAAGCAGGATGGATTTCCATCACAGGGAGAAGAAAGACAACACATAATAACTGATGTGTATTTTACACACAGAGAAAAATAAATATAGTTTGGACTTGAGCTGTCATTTTGTGGGCATCTTTGCCAAGGTGGAACTCCCAGTTTCTAGGGCTGGTGGAGGTACAGAAGCACCATGGAGGCCTTGTACATTGACTTGGCTCTGTTCTCCTAACTCCTTTGGAGTCCCAAGGGCCTCAGCAGACCTCTGAGGCATCTGTGATAGCATTGCTGTGCTGCTGCAGAGCAAAAGGAGGGAAATCTTCATGAGATGTGTGCCCCAGAACTGGCTGGGGTGGGGTGAGGTCATCTCCATAACATTGGGGTGTTCTTTCAGTTAATGCATTTAGGTACAGCTCTCTGCTGAAGTGAGAAATGGCTGTTGTCCTCAGTGGAACACTGAAGCAGAGAGTAGAGGAGGCAGGACCCATTCAAGGTCCCACAGAGGGTGCCTGAAGGAGAATGAGGGTAGATCCCAGCTCTGCTCAGCCAGCTATTTGAGCCTTGTGTCAGGCGGGTTGTTTTTTAAAAGGCCAGAGTTTCTCTGTTCCAAAGGCCAAATTAGTGCCAAGTTGCAAGGGATGCCTGGGAGGCTCTGCCACATCCATTTGTGGTGGGTTATGCTTGCTGGCTTGTAGGGCACTGGGAGAAGTGCCACTTTACTCTGTACTTCCTAACAGGAAGGTTGTCTGTTCTCGTGGGTTCTGCCACTCCGCTTTACATGTTTGGGAGGCTTGGCCAAAATCCTCTCAAGCCTTCGTGTTCTTGTCTTTGGGTTCGTTACGGGTGGCAAGCAACTCCCTCTTTTCAAGATCCTCACAGGAAGGATCTTGGAGCGATCAGCCCTAATCAAACTTGGCACTTGCTCAGGGCAGGATCATATTCCCCTGCATGCCTCCGTGGATCTGGCAGGCAAAGAATCTGTCATCGTGTCTGATGACCTTGCCTGCAGTGCAAAGTGCCAAGAACGCCCCATGTTTTCTCAGGGTGGGGTGCTGTCCACCACCAATGCCCAGCAAAGCGTGATGGTGGGGTGAGCGTGCGCTGGGATTGCTGGGCATTTGCTGGTGGGCTTGGTGGGGGTGGAGCCCACATGCCACCACCTGGTTATTTTGGGCAATGGACTGAGCTGCTGAGCTGGATCTTTCACAGCTTCATCCAATCTTCTGCCCCTACAGAAACATTTCTTGGGCATTAATGCTTTGCCCATCTAGGTGTCATGTTTCTGAGAGACCTCTATGCTTCCCAGTATGAGCCCAAGTGTATATGCTTTTACCCTTCTTCAAATCTCAGAGCTGAAGGGCTGTGGTTAAAGGTGCTTGAGCATTTTGCAAGCCTCCACTGACAGAAGGATGGCTGTCTTGCAGGTCAGTTTTCTGTCTGCTTATTGACCTTGTTTTTACCAAGGCTAAATGGATATTGGTTACATTTGGACAGATGCTGCTGAGGCAAGTGGGGATTTTATTAGCAACCATTTAACCCTTGTCCCTTTTAGATTTTTATGAGTTTCAGAAGTCTTATATCTCTCTAATTTCCATATGAAGAAGTTGAGGCATAACGAGTTGCAGTGGTTTGTCCCAAGCAAGTCTAACTAGAAAAGTGCTCAAAATTCAAATTTCTTTTTAATCAGTCAGATTCTTGATCAGAATGTCCTTCTGTTTCTGGTAGTAGAGCCTGCTGGCATCTGTGTGAAGAGAGAGGGCATCCTGGCCAAATGGGAATTACCAGGAGCATGCAGTCTTGCTTCTCCTAGTGTGCCCAAAATGAACAGAGTTGGTTGGAGCAGGAGCAAACCATTCTCATGGATGAACCAGCTATGGAGACTAACAGAAGTCAATGAGCAAGATGACTTCTGCCATATGTGTATAGCATCTCAGTGCCCTCTTGCAGGGTGTGCCCACAAGGTGAAATGTAGCCTCCAGGCATCACCTCGGAGCCGTGCTCTCCAGGATAGGCTGGATTTTGCCTGGCTTTGTGTGTAAGTGTGGCTGCCAACACCTGCACAAAGCAAAGGCAGAAGAGACCCGAAGAACAGCATTGGGTACCTGTTCAACCATGGCAGGGTGCATGGCCAGGTGAAGCTGTGAGCAGCAGCAGCACTGAAGGTGAAAATGATGCTGACAGGGTTTTCTACTGGGCTCCAGCCCTGTGTATCTTTACTCTTCCCCGATCCTGTGTTGGAGCCCAATCTTTCTCATAATTGTCCACCTGGGTCAATTTATAGATTAAGTCCTGCAGCCAGCCATGGGAGGCATAGATGTATGGCACCATGCAGCATGTCCAGGGATGGCCTGGCCTGCTCAGTGGTCCTGCCTGGAGTCCCATGCTCTTCCAAAACTGTATTTGCAATGCAGGTAAACTGTAAAGCAGGGGAGTATGTGTAAGAGAAGGGATGTACACCAGTGTGTCTGCATTTTCCTGCCTCTTTGCAGGCTTTTCAATGACAGACAAAATAGTTGCATGGACCTTGGTATTATGGGTTTGCAGTTTCCCTCTTGTAGCTTTTAGATGTGGATCACAGGCCTGTGTTGGTAGACACAACACAGACAGCTAAGAAGGAGACCATCCCTGTCAAGTTTTAGGACTAGATACCATATAAAAGGCCAAAGCAGGATAGCTCGTGGGTGGAGTAGAGCTGGAAGGAGAAGGTGACAGTGCAGTGGAAGGGTGTAGTGGAAGATCAGGAGTTGCACCTTGCAACTAGTCTAACCAGGATCCTAGGGGAGAAGGTTTCCAGGTATTGTGGAAGCAGCTTTGCACACTTTTATGGGGAGATGTTTGGCAAAGAGCTAATTCTCAAAATTTGTTGCATGACCCCTCACTTAACCACTGATTAGTGAGTGCTGCAGGACATCACCACTGCTGTTCATGAGAAGAGACAGTTAGAAAGGGAGTAAAAGGTAGTCTATAGGAAAGGAGATAATTTCAGGAATCCCTGAGAAGTCCTTGCCTTGGCTGGCCTTTTCAGACCTTGTGCACTCTCTGGCCTGTCCTTTTGGCTGCAGTGCCTGTCGTGGCACCACTGCAAAACCACTCGTGTGTGCACTTTGGGGACTCTTGTGGTTGGACAGGACAGGGCAGGATGTTTATTGGGAAGGGTTGAGGTGAGGAGGACAAACGCACCAGGGCGGTATGGTAGGTTGGTAAGAGAAGGGCTGTGGGTCCTGCATAGATTTAAGTTGAAAACTACTTTGTAATCTGGTTGTGCAGGAGTGTCTGAGGCAGAGGGGATGTGTGTGATGGACAGGAAGGAGGGGTGCCTGCATGTGTGCATAAGGAAGTACCTGCAGCAGCTGTTGTAATTGTTTGAATAAAGGAACGTTTCCCTGAATTTCTCTTTTGGCACCTGAGGGCCCTTCCCAGGATGCCCTTGTGAAGCTGCTGTTTGATTTCTAGGGCAAATGCAGTACACACACACACAGCCCCATCTTGTTCATGCAAACTCGCAATCCCATCAGCACATGGCTCCTCTTCCTTTTGGTAACAGGGAAAGGGGGGATGCAGGGGTTGAAATAATGACTGAGATGATGATAATTAATATTTTTTTATGTCTGAAGAGTGAAAGTCCTGCCCAAGTCACCCAGCTGAGCACAAGCCAAAGTGCTAAATCCCTGTAGGGGTGTGTTTTATTGCTGACGCTCTGCATGTTGAGGCTGGTTGCGGGGTCTGATGCTGTGCGTGTGGAATTTTTGTGGCTATTTCCTATTGTGCCTATGAAAAGCAGGATCCCATCCGTATAATAAAAAGGAAACTTGAAGGTTTCCACGCCTACATGGAGGTGAATGCTTGCAGCATTAGTGTTTTAATTAAGTGTTTTACCTTCGCATGACTTTTCTGTATGATCACATTGCAAGCGATGGAGCAGATGTTACCCAGGTCAGAATATGATGGGATTCTCAGTGGCCCTTCCACAAAAGGTTTTGGCTGCTTCTTTGCTAGGCTGGTCTGCAGCTGGGTTGTTTTATAGTCTCATAATTCTTCATTGGGCAGTGTGTGCTGGGTTTGATTCATCCCTGAGTGTTCCTCTTTCAGGAGCAGGGCTCTGCTAGGATGATGGGGACTGGGAGGCACTGATGGCTTCCTGATCCTCTCTTGACCAGCTGGGTGATCTTAAACAGGTCGTTTGCTCCTCAGGACTCCGTTTTGTCTGTGTGCCTGATGCCACACACAGATTGAAGGCTGAGCTGGGTACGGAAGTTGTCCTTAGCCAGGCTGTCTACACGTTGTAGTAGCGAGGCAGCTGCACTTCCCAAATCAGTGCAAAGCCACATCCTGCAAGTGCTGATCACTTCAGTGGGCTGAAAGAAACCCTCAGCACACACCAAATGGACAGGAGAAAGTGGTTCCCTATGTGACACCTGAGAGGTGCCTATAACTGGGGGTAGTAGCAGTACTGGCAGCAACCCTGCAAGCTTTCAAAGATCATCTGAGCCTTTTGGATGTGAACGTGTGGAGAGCTCCAGGAGCACTGGTGACCTGAATTGCGTTTGTACCTGTGCAGCTCTTGGTTGCTTAAAGCAAATTTCAACCATCAGAGTACATGTGTCACTCCCCTGAGTGAGAGGCTGTCTGGACCCAGTCCCCAGGAGCTCCCAGACATCCCTTCTCTGTGTCCTCCTCACAAAGGAGGGGTGTGTTGTCTCTGCTATAGCTGTGTTTCTCTTGCCACCATAGCAGGTGAGAGTCTGTTGGGACACAGGCCCACGGGTGGCAGCTCACAGCCTCTGCACCCAGCTTCAGCCTTGTCTCAGGTAAGGAAGAGGATGTTTCCTTATGAAGTGGCTCAGTGTCTTTCCCTTTCTATCAGCAGAAACTCCACCGGGAACAGACTGAGCCACACCAGCCTTGGTGGCTGCTCCTGCCGTTCCAGGATGGGTGTCTCTCCATCTCCCACATAGCTGGCCCATCTACTGCTGTTGCTCAGCCTCCTCCTTTCTGCCCTTTTGGCAATGATGTGGACAAAACCAGCCCATAAATCTGTTCAGATTGTGAGCTTCAGTGCCTGACCCTGGATCTCCAGTCTGTACTTGTAATACCTGCAACTCTGACGTGATCTGCCATACAGGGGTGAGATGCTTTGGGCTTTGAACTTCGCACCCCAAAAATACACTCAGCTCTGACAGAGGTCTGAGGTTTTCTCTGACATTTTATTATTATTTTCACTGGATTTTTTTTGACCTGCCAAATCCTTTTTTTTTTTTTTTTTTTTTTGCTCACCCCCAGAAGAGCATGCTCAGCAGCTAAAGGAGAAAGCTGGCTAGAGCATGCAGACTGTGAGCAGTGTAGGAGCTGCCAGGAGAGAGGAAGGGCAGCAGGATGGCTGTGACAGAGCACACGTGGCTCCTGCCCTCAATTAGCCTGTGTGGCCATCTCTGTTGAAATGAAAGCACAGCAGATCTCCAAGGAGTTCTCTCATGGGTCTTGCTTAACTTGTAAGCTGGGGCCACAGTATAACTTAATTTCCTGAAATGTCAAGTGGCTTGTACTGGCTGCCTGCTCTATTGATGTTGGGGTTTTTTTATGAACACATTGTACTCCCATTTCCTGCAAAAAAATTCCTATCAGTGTTTGATGATTGCTTAATAAGAGAAATCAGTAAGCACATGGAAAGTTCACATCCTGCAGATGAATATAACGACTATAAGCTTTCTTCTGGGTTGCAAGGGGTTGGGGTTTTTTTGGTTGTGGTTTGATTTATTTGTATTTTTATCCTTCCAGCTGAGAACATTGATCTGAAGCGGTATCCTGCAAGTGCTGAGACCATTGGTGAGCTGTAGAAGGCCTTCAGCAACCACCAGCCTCACTCTAGAAAGAAAGGGTAGAATTTCTTGGATGAGCAAGCTGGGAGAAGGTATATCAAACTGGGAAAAGTAACAATGTTGAGGACAAAACTGTGATGTTTTTATACCTGTCTCATGATAGACTGTGGGTTTTGTTTGATTTTGCAAGAGAAGAAAAATATCAGTCAAATAATGTGGTTGTGCACTCTTAGGTGACTGTAAGGTTTGCAGGCAGGCCTGAGGGATCCCAAATGGATTTGTTGTTATTTTTTATATCTGTTTCTAGACAAGCCTTTCTATTATTTCTTCTTAGGTGTGATTTCTGAGTCCAGTTGGCTCTTTATTCAAGATCAGTCTTTTATAACTTTTGTGTGAGCTAACAGTCTTTTTGACTTGGAGATACTGCATTCATAGGGACCCTGATAGAAAATTAAAAAAGCCTTTTCTTCATGATAATTTTCATTACTAACTCTAATACTCCTCTGTCTAGAGCTTTCCCAGTTCAAAGTGCTGTGCAGTCTATCAGCTAAGTGTGCACCCTAGGTAAATGGGAGGTAAATAAAACTCCGTGCCGTCTGTAAGGCTTTTGAATTTTTCGTCTCTCAGTGTGGTGTTGAGCAGGGAGCCACTGAGAGCCACCCATTGGGAAATATTTGGCAAGGGACTGGCTGACAGTTTAGACCATCTGAACACAGGCCTGAAAGGAAAATCTTGTCTTGTGGTGACTGTTTGCTTTCCAAATGTCTCTTGCAATTTGTGTCCTCTCCCAGCTCTGTTTCATGGTTCTCATCTCCTTTCCTTGCACAAGGCTACGGTTTCCCAGGCTCTGAGGGTGAAAAGAACTAGCCAGCAATTGTGATGGAAATCCTTGCCTGATTAGGTGTCAGGAATATATTGAAAATAATGCAATTTTTATGCCATTTCCTATCTTTTAGAAGCCGAGGGCCAGTAAGAGAGAAATTGGTCAAGAAAAATAAAAAAAATCCAAAACATAAGGAGCATTTTAATCCTTAAATGATAATTAGCCTTGGTCTGGAGCTGAGTGCGCCAGCCTTTTTGAGGAGGAGCAAAGGATATTTTCTCATCACACCACAGACACAGGCATATTCTTTTGTTCGGCTCCTTCCCATCTTGGTGCCTTACGTACCCCATATGCAGGAGTGTCATCTGACTACAAAGTAATGTCTTAGTTCCCTAAATATTGGAGAATATTAAGACACTGAGGTAAATGGACCTTGGGCTAGGGTACTGGCTGTTGCAGAGGGAAGATTCATTAATTTTTTGTTGTTGGGTCCTGGTGTCATCCCTTTGTGTGTATATGTGAACACTCCTGGATGTAGAAAGCACTAATGTCTAATCACGTTCCACAGAAGACAATTTGAGATGATTAAAAAAAGTGTTCTGTTTACTTATTTTTAAGGAGTTGTAATTGCAAGCAGGCACTTCTAAGACAGTAAAGCTTAGGCAAGGTGTTGTGAAAGAAGAAATATCAGTCAAACCCCAGAGTTTTGCATATAGTCATGTGACTGTCCCACTGTTTGCAGCTGTCCTCTGGCTGTTCAGAGCCTCTTTGACTCAAGGGGAGACTCTTTTTACTATCACAGAGGGTGAAGGATGCCGTGATTGATGGCTTCACACCTGGCCAGCGTGAAGGCAATGGGGTGTAAATCCATGTACTTCCTTACTAATATGGCCATTACTTTGCATTGATCTGGCCACTCTCACTACCCAAATTTCTGTCACAACTTTATTACAGGCTATCCGAACCAAGGAAAGAGAATTTTTGCCCTTCACAGATAAACTATTTCCTTGGGGGCCTAGCCCCACTGGCATCCTCTGCCCCAAATAAGTTGGAAGCAGCTCTTGGTGGGAGAAGCCAGCTGAGGTCACGCACAAGCATTGCAAGAGGCTCCCCTGTCTCCTCACCCCAAGGGGCCAAGATATTTAGACAGCTGCCTCACTATGAATGGGACTCTCTGGCAAAAGAATTAAGCAAAGATTAAAATCAGTTTTAGCTGTTAAATGTGTGCTTTGCACAGCATTTAGCAGCTAAAAGGCTAATTATCTTTGAACTTATGCACGTGGTTTTAGATGTGATGCACACAAGTTGCTATTTTTTTCTTTTGTCTACAGGGAGCTGGAAATCAGGATAAAAATGAGATGCTGGTGTCAGTAAGGGCACAGCTTTGTGAGTAGGCTGGAGGCAGTACCCAGTCTGCAGGGAAGTAGGGCACCTACTGAATGAGAATAGGTTAAAAAAATTGCTTTAACACTTGTCATTTAGACTCTCCTGTTTAATGGAAGTTCATGCTCTTGATTAAGGAAATGCAAGCGTGCATGAAGGTAGGAAAATGAGACTGCTCTGACAGCTTCTAGCTGGAGGGAAAATTTACTCTGGATGTTGATGCTTGCAGGGCACAGAGAGTGAAATCTGGGAGGTGAAGAGCACCGTAAGACCTACATAGGTCACTGCAGAGCAAATCAGATTGAGTTTTAGAAAGTGCTGCAGGGAGATAAGGAGGAATTTGATGCTGAGTTGCAATAAAATAAGGAGAGGGGCTCCATGTCCCCTGTGCAGCCTGGGTGCTTTGGAAAGCTGCTCAAGGCTCAAGATACCCATGTCAATGAAAACACAGACAATGGGAGGAGGTAACATGGTTGATAAAATATTGGTGCCATTTAAAAACCCTTTAGGGAAGCAAGGAAGCATTGCCAAATGGTGATCAAAAATCCTGGATCTTCCCATCCAGCATGAGCCAAATCATGACATAAGACAAACTTTTTTCAGTTGTGTTTGTTTTTTTTTTTTTTTAACTCCAACTTTTTTAACCTTTAGATTACCCTTAAATTACATTTCAGGCTTCTTTCTTAACCATAAAATATGCAATTGGTACAGAAATGGGTCCAGGAATCAAAAGTGAATATTTCATACAGCTGCTGAAGAAGGGCTGATTGGAAGCCTTTTCTTGCATGGCCTTTTACACAGTTGAGGACGTCCCTCTTGCTCCCTTTAATCAGCTCTCCCCTTGCCTAAACACCCCAGCTCATGTCTTTTCTAGACATTGTGTTTCCCAAACTACTGATTTTTCCTTGGACTCTGTGATCTGTCCACATATTTCTTGATGGGTGAGTGAGGCTACAGGCAGTCCACCAGTCGAGAGCTTACCTGTGCTGAGCAGGCGGGAAGGATGCCTTTACAAGCATAGTATCTTGCACTGATTTTTACTAAATTAAACCCCCCCACCCCCGATTTTCACAAATGATCAAGATAATTTTGGTTTTTGGTCTTCTCTTCTATATAATGTCAGCTCATCTTAGCTTTGTTTTGCCTGCAGAAGTGGTATATGCATTGTCAATTAATTAATGTGATTTTCTTTATTAAACTATGTAAGGTGTGGATCAATCAAGTTAGTTCTGTTAGCAGTGGTGAAGGTTCCTGTATTGACGTCAGAGAACCAATGCTATGAAAAGGCCAGATTCAAGAAAAAGTCAACGAGAACTTTTTGCTTCAGTGATGATCCAGGCATGAATTGTAGGACAATAAGACTATGATTTATGAAGCGAAAGGTATGGATTATGCATTTGAGAAACCCATTAAGGGTTAGTAACATTCCTTAACAGAAGAAAGATCTCCAGCTCCAGCAGCTTTGATTTGAAGGTATCAAGGGAAAACCAATTTCTTCTAGCAATTTAACAATACAAATAGGTTTTAAGGTGATGGTGAGAAGATGAATATGCTACCCAGAGTAGAACGGAGCAGCAGCGAAGCGTTGGTGTGGCAAGGTTCGCAAAAGGCAGCTTTGAATGACAAACACCAGTTTGGGCAAGAGGTTTTCACTCCGAGCCAGCCAGGAGAGGTTAGAGATCCACAAAGGACACGTTCCTGATGACTCCACTGCTCTGTCCTTATTTCCATGGCTCTGCTGGTTGCCTACCACCTTGGAGAGGTGCTGCAGGCACTTTCTGGTGGGCTTATGTCATTGGTCAGAGATCTCTATGTATGTAAAATCTGGGAGAGATCCATACCATCCCTGCACAACTGATGTTTGTAGATGATGGGTGAGGCAGTGATGTCTCAGGGAGCTACACTGCCTTGGGCTATGATCTCATAAGTTAAGCAGGGTTGGGCCTGTTTGTTCTTGGATGGGGACTTAGAAGGAGAAGTTGATTGCTACAGTCAATTTGACTTGGTAATTCAGAAGGTGGTGCTCTTCCCCCTGGGTAGCACAGGTTGACATGCCAGAATCATTAAGCTCACCACAGCTCCTAACCTTTTGGAAAAAATGTAAACCCAACATCCTCACCTTTCCAGAATGAACATCACGGGACTCCTGCTATTACCCCAAAGTCCAAACCAAATTCCGTCTCAAAGCAACCACACCCTGCAGATGGAGATCCACCCTGCCCTTTCAGGAGGATGCAGCAGACTACCTCCGGCTGAACTGCTGCAGAGCTTGGGACAGATGGCAGCAGTATTACTGGGGCAGGCAGCAAATGCCCTCTCAATTGATGTGTGCAAATGTCCTCACTGCAAAGGGACTGTTGAAATGGGAAGTGTTTCCCCACCAGTAGAGATTTTGGAAGTCTTGGTCATATCTGGTTTGAGCAATGGCCTCCTTGTGGTACATGTGGGGTAGCAGCTGGAGCTCTGTTTTGCCTTTTGTCTTTTCCTACTGCAGCACAGTGCCAGGCTCTCACAGCACAGGCACACTCTGCCCACTGCCCTCTTAGAGGGGAAAAAAAAATTTCTTAGCTGTTTTGCACACCTCTTCATGTTCCAGTGTGGCTACTTGGGCCAAATTCTGGAGTGAGGTAAGTTATTTAGCAACATGTAGGTGTAAAGTGCAGCAATTTTCTGTTCTGAGTGGGTGGTAAGGTAGGGGTGCAGCAGGAAAAGCAGCAAAGAGGATGGCATTAGATAACATGCTCTCTGGGCCGAGGGCTGCTGGGAAGGGAACTCTGGTTGCTTTGGCCATGTCTAAAGGCAGGTTTGCTCAGTATTTGTTTGTTTTCTAAGCTGTGAATGTGCTTGTGTGCATTCTTCTCTTTTGGTTTAGCTTAAACCTTTCCTAATCCTGTTAGCAGAGATAAATCTCCTTGAACCACAATTAAGTGTCTGCACGGGAGTTCGCACGAGCTGAATTAATTCTGCGTGAAATCACGCAGGGTGCCCTTGTGGGGGTAAACACAACCTCACATTCCTTCCAGCATCCTTGGCTTTCCCTGCCGTCCTTTGCCTGCCTGCTCTCCCCTCTTGGCAGTGGAGGTCACATTGAAGCTTCTCATTCTCAATTTCCACAGGAAAGTAAACAAATCTCCCTTCACCACCATGGTGACCTGAGAGGAAAAGGGCTGAGTGAACCCAAACTGGGCTCTCTGTGTGGGGTCTGTCAAGAAAGGCTCCCTGAAGGGCTCTGTGCCAGCAGGACCATGTCCCTGACCTAGTGGCATGGAGAAGGAGGTGTTACTCCCAGTACTAGCCCCGCTGCTCTGTCCTGGCACAGCACAGTGGGAGAGGCAGCTGGGCTTAGCTCAGGATTTTGGATATTCTTTACCATGCATGTCCTGTCTTGACAGTATTTATGCAAATTTTTAAGTAGAGGAAAAAGCTGTCACGTAAAACAAAAAAATTCATCCGAAGGCCAAATATGTAGGTTGGTTGGCTTCTGTGTTTTTTTTTTTTTCCCCCCACTTAAAAATAAGGTAACCTATAAAACGACGATCTAGTTTAATATCCTCATTACATGTTCCAGGCAGTATCTGAGTCACACCATTTGCACTGTGCTTTGTATCCCTGTGGGGGATGTAAAAGCTCCATTTTTAGAATATTCCTAGGTCCACCTCAGTCAGATGTGCCAGGTGAGAGTTCCAGGGTGCAGGATTGTGGGTAGTGAAAGTGAATTCTCTCAGGATACAATTGCTCTCAGGACAGGACAGTATTTGAGGTAATTGGTTTGGGTGGTCCTGTCCTTGCAATCCATGTCACCTTTTTGAGTGGAAACACACCTGAAGTCAAAAGAAGTTTCCAATGGATTGTCTTGTCCTTATTGTTATTTCTGGTTAGTCGAACTCCGTTGAGTTGAATTCCCACCTAGTGCGAAGATCCATCACCTTTAACTGCCATCGAAAAACACTTACAAGGAGCTGCTGGAGGATGTCTCTTCTTCAGCACTGGAAGAGCTGCTGCATGTTCTCATGTCATGAGCAGCCAATTCTTATCAGCATGGACATTTCTTATGCAGGTAGGGGTCTTCTGGCTTGTCTGGGCCATTTCACCTGTGTATGCCTGCAGAGATAACTAGTAAGATGCTTGGTGGTTAATGCCAACTGTGATAATGGGTTTTGTGATGCAGATTCCTGTTTGCTAAGAGCCAGAGTAAACCAGACTTGCCTTCTGGGATCTACATACCACAATGGCCCAGAGATCACAATTGTGGAGACTTTTTTACCTGAAGACTCAAGGTCATAGCTGAGGTACAGCAATCCAATAATTTATTGCTGATCAGCTCACAACCCCTATTATGAGCCACGGTGCCAAACCTGCTTTTCACATAACTAAGAGCATCTACACTGAGAGTTACGACTACCCAGCTCATTTACAGGTGCCTTCATCTGTGGGACAGCACTTGTGAGCCTTTTCCACCATTGCAGCATCATGAAACACAAGGCTGAATGTTATCTTCACTTTAGAGCACTTTGTACCCGATAGGAAGGGGCTGGAAAAAGGGATTCTCCTTTGGGCTATAGATCCCCCACCTGCTGTATCTCCATACCCCTCCCAGTGTGGTGAGCTCCAGGGACTTGGCAGATACCAGCCCTTTTTCCACTAGAATTGCAGTTTTCTCCTTGGGCTGTGTCTAAATTTCCTTGGCATGGAGGGAAGAGCTGACGTTACCACCACTCCAGGGAATGCAGTAGCACGGAATTATTACCTTTCAGATATGCTATACAGATACACTTGGAAACCTCCATTCTTTCCTTCCTTAAAAATACATGGCTCTAGTTACTGCATTTGGAAGCTGTGGGTCTCTGACTCTCGTGGTTTGCCTGTTAAGGTGACAACCTGCAGTAAATGCCGTGGCTCACCCATGCCGGAGATCTCAGCCTCCCAGCCCATTTCTGTGTCTGGCATTGGGGTGAACCAGCCAGACTCAACCAAAAAACGGCCTGCAGGACTGCTCCCATAAGGCAGCACAACACTGTGGTGTTTGGCTTCCATCTGCCCCTTGCAGCCCTCCTCTGCCATCCTAGATGTTGTGCCTTTGGCTGTACCCCGCCACCACCCTCCTCCTGCAGGCCTTGCAGCACAGCCCTTCAGCACCAGGCAGGAAAATCATCGCCTTCGTGAGCTGCCACAAAACTCCCAAATTATTTTAGGCGTGTTGACTTCAAGCAGACACACAAGCAACTATTGTGTCTTACGGCCACGAGGCCAAGTGCCACACGTTGTGGGCATGGCCATTCTGCTCCAGAGCCAAGCTGGCCCTGGGCGGTGTCAGCAGGAGATGTTCTGTACTGCCTGTCCTGGGAGGCTGGGAATTGCTCCCTAGGCTGGGTGCCATTAGAGATACAGACATAACCTTTACCTACTAACTAATGAAATTGCTTTTCCCAGTACAGGGGTATACCTGCATGCTATTAGCATTAGAGATTTCAGGTTCCAGACCTGCTGCTGACTTCAATGAGTCTATTGTAACATTATTTGAAATATTGTCTGTTGGATTATTTTTTTTTTCATTGGAAGTTGACAGTTGAAATTTCTTTTTTGTTTAATGCCTAAAAGTTTTCCTTTACCTGATTTGCCCTCTTCTTCTCCTAAAACATATGCATGCACAAAAAAATTTGACTTCTGGAGTCTGGATGCTTTCCTAATGCATTTAATAGCACCGAGGACATGAAATACTGTACTGAGTCCTCTGGGAAACCTACAATTAGTGGGATGAAAATACCTTCTGTAAATGATTGAGCTCATGAAACAGTGTGAGTAATTAAAATGCTGTGCAGGACAGAGCTGAAAATCCTTACAGGATTATCAGTGAGGCATTGTTTAAAAGATGTCCTTGGGTTGGACAGTGGCAGCTACATTGAGTGCAGGCATCACTCAGAGCTCCTGCTGAGAATGGAAGGTGGCAGATACCATGTGCAGTACCTGGTTAGTCTTCCGTTTTCTTCCATTTTTATCCATGCTGTTCCAGCTGAGAGGAGCTCTTCATTGCTTATTTATTTCATCCCAGGAGGTCTGCAGATTGATTGATTGGTTGTTGGGGGATTTTTTTGTTTGTGTGTTTGTTGTGGTTTATTTTTTAAACCAGTCTGTAATGATGGTTGGGAGGGCAGAGCCAGGGAAGGGACAGCTTTGAAAAGTTCTCTGTGCATCTGCTTGTGTGGTGGTCTTAGTGCGTGTGTGCATATTGATCTTATCCCAGGATAGGCACCAAAGAGCTGTCCACAGACCTGATTAAACATTTAACACCTAGCTGCATGTCTTGTTTCCAAAGGCGTTTTAGTGCCTGAAGATGTCGACAGAGCTTTCAAAGACCCTTAGCTCATTAGATACCCAAATTTCTGTGACTTTGATGGGATTGATATGTTTACCTTTATTAGGATTCTTGGAAAATTCCTCTAGGAGTCCATTTGCCATGCACCCAAAATCCTTGTGAAGTATAATCAGGGTTTGTTTTTTGTTTGGTTGCTTTTGTGCCTGGAGCTGCACTTCCCAATGTGGTAAGTCCTGCCCAGCTTGCATAGAACAGCTTCACAAATGGCAAAGACTGCAAGGTGCTCAGGCACTGTGATAACCTGTTGGACGGGATTGAAAAGGACAGTGACAGATTATGTAAGTGAGCAGTGGGTAATTTACTTTGTGAAGATGTTTAAAACTCACCATTGTTTTGGGCTCATGAGTGGAAGTTTATTATGATAAATTTGTTGGAGGGTAAGGTCACAATTTTTTTTCCTGGGTGAAAAGTGAGGCCAGACAAATACAGAAATACAGTTACAAGCACAGTTGGTAGATGTCTGCATCCTTTCAGATGTGGGGTGGCATGGTGGGCATGGGCTGGAGGAGGAGGAGTATGAAAAGGGAAATGATTTGCACATGGTAGGCCTGGAGTGAATTTGAGTTGAAGAACTTTGTGGGGAGGACAGGAATGAGAGAAAGGGAAAAAGAAAGGAAAAAGGAAATTTTTGTTGGTTGGGTGAAGGTGATGGGACTGGAGGAGCTGGCGTGAAGATGTGTGTGAGTGGGTCAGACCTGAGCCATGCATGAGGGCAAGGGAGAGCTGACTTGGGTACAAAACAGGTTAAACAAGGACACATAGAAAAAAGGTAGGAAAGGGAGGGGGAGTTGAAGGTTGGGAAGGTAGAAGGTGAGTCCAGCTTGACAGTGGGGGTGAGATGGCAAGCAGGCCTTTCCTTTTCCAGAGGCAGTTGCTTATGAATGCCTATTATGTCTGTTTTTATCTCTCTGCAAGGAAGCTTTCCAAAAGCATGAATAATACCTTATTAGGTAGAGGGTAAAGCCCCTCCTTTTTATCCTGCTTTAATTCATACTTCCTCTGCTTTGGTGGCTGCCTTGTACATGGTGCTGTTAGAAGTGCAATTATCATTCTTCCTGGTTGGGCGGTATGAAGGGCGTAGCCTCTCACAGCATCTCCTGGAGGCTTATTACTCAAGAGAGAGGAGCTGTGCATGAGAAGCCAAATTAAACTGAGCAAAGAGGAGGCCGTTTCCACCGCAGGGATGGAACAGATTGTTTTGCTGAAGACCAGGTCAGGAGCTGGTCTAGGGGAGAATGTTGCTGGAAGCCTGCGATATAGGGAGTTGAAGCCATGGAGATGAAAGGCAGAACACTGTGGTTCTTTGTGGCTTAGCCTGCCTCCCTCCCTTTTGTCCACTGCTTTACGGATGTGGGTTGCTGAGTATCCTCTGCTTGACAGTGGAATATTGTCCTGCACAGACTTCAAGGCTTGAAGTTGTAAAATTGTCACCCTCTCCTCTAGTTTTCTTCAGGATCTTGACCGTTGCTTGTTAGGGAGCTATCCAGACCTAGTTTAAAGATCCCAAGTCATGGAAAATGCAGTGCATCCTTGAAAGAAGCACCTTCTCCCTTCCTTTTTTTAAAAAGCATCACTTTTCTCAGTATTAATTAATCTGGTTTTTAGCTATCTTTTACCACTGCATCACCACTGTTTTCCCTCTACTTTTTGGCAAGAGTGCCTTACACACCACTCAGTGGTCAGCTTTGAGGGGCAAACAGTGTCTCCATCTCTATTTGCCAGGATTCCAGATGTCTCTGAAGCTTTCTGAGCAGCAGGCAGCAAACAGTTAAGGCAGCTGAGCCACAGGTCTCGGAACATTTTGCTAGGGAGCCAGGTGAGCAAAGAACAGATAAAGGCAGCACCTGCCTATGGGTTTGGAACAGCCTGGGGCCATGGATAGAATGTAAATACACTCTGAAAATCTTATTGTCTGACACTGTGCCAGCGTCTTCTGGGCTCTTGTCATGGAAAATATTTCAGCTGAGGTCATTCAGTCAGCAAAAAACCAGGATTTAATACCCTCTGAGGTGCCAACTTGCTTCTTTCTTTGTGTCGATAAATAAACAAAGTAGGGTAGCATTACATGTTGCCGGGATGATCTTTGTTTCATTAGGAAGGGCTTAAAGGTTGTTGATTTTTTTTTTCATGTTTTTTCCCTTCTCCTTCCTCCTCTTTAAATGCAAAGACTGTATGTTTCTGCTCCCTTTCTCTGTTTGCTCCTCCTGGCTCATGCACACACCCAGCCTTTAGAGTTAGAACTAATGTCTGTTTCTTGTAAATCTCTGCTGGCTGCCCCAGGCTGTGTTTTTAATTCCTTTATTCAGCTTTTAGATGAGTAGGAGAAAGGTGCAGCTTTTTGAGATGATGGAAGTTGCCATTTCCCTTCTTCAGTCAATTAGGTGCTTTGGTTGTTTTCAGCTAATTCTCTAAAACTTTCCATTGATGATAGCACTAAGGGGCATGGGGGGAGCTGAGGGATCTGGGAGGGAGAAGAGGGAGGGCTGGTAACTGGATTATCTACTGGTGGGATGACTGATTTGCTGCCTGTGCCTCTGGGACAGAGAAACAACCTGACTTCAGAGCTGTATTCAGAGCAGCTGAGCTTCTCGTCAGTCAGGTTTATGGCTTTTGATTGTATTTGTGCGGTGCCTGTCCTTTCTCAAGAGTGACCTGAGACGCGGTGATCCTGTCAGTGCACTCAGGGAAACCACTGCGTTTTCTTCCAAATCCTTGCAATGGAAAATTACTTCAAAGTTTGCATGGAGCTTCCCTTAATTATCTTTGAGACACTTCCCCACATCCTTCAGCTCCAGACCTTTCCACCACTGCCCATTTTGGGTAAGTCATGGGTGTGCAGACACTGCTGGGTGAGAAGGAACCATTTGTCTAGAGGTGATGCCTACCTGTTGAAAGGCTTCACCTCACGTATTTTTTGGCCAGGTGTCCTTTCCTGCCTCCTCTGGGCCTTGCTTACTGGCCTGCAATACCCAAGCCCCTCGTGGGTGGTGACTGCCTCATACGGATGTTGTAGAAAGCACTACAGTGTCCTGGCAAGTCCAGCAGTGGTGGTCCCTTTCTTCCACTGTGTTTCAGCAACAATGTGAGAGCAAGGGATGGGCTTTGCCTTCTGAAACATCATCTCTTTCTGCTTTCAGGCAGGAAGGAATGAGATCAGTCTTTCCACATCAGCACTTTTCTTTATCTTGTTGTTTTCTGCCCTAAGTCTGTCAGGGTCTATGGCTCACCTGGTAATGAGTCTGCAAACCTTGGGGCTGGGAATCATCTCACCTGATTTTGGTTATCTAAAACTTAGACATAAGGTTTAAGATTGTCATCTAGACTCCCTCTTTGCTCAGTGAGGAGTGATAAACAGCCCATGCCATTCACCTTACCCACTCTAGACATCTGCCTTAGGTTGGGATGATTCACTTTTTGGAAGCTCCCATGCACTCCACAAACTGTCTGGGAGGCGTAGGGGAACATTCAGATCTGGACCCCTAGCTCTCACAGGGCTCTTCATCTGAGAAATCGAGCACGTGCTTCTTTTTAGCATTCACCATGGATATTGTCTGTGTGCAGGGTGGAATGACACTGTCCCTGGCTTTAAGGGAAGTGACCTGTGCCCAACTGACTGTTGAAATGTCTTTGTGCTGATTTTGGTTTTGATGGAGATGGTGTTCTGCCTGTGGTGGCCCAGAGGAACAAAGGAGTTTTTAAAGTGAGGAGGTAACAAGTACTTTGTCAAATGTTGTCATTCTGCTATCATTTGTTTTCAATCAATCAGGTGCATTTTAAGGCTACCAGTTTCAGAGCTAATGAAAAAATATGGGGACCTGGTTTCCATTACAACTAAAGATCTCAACTGCTTTATATTCATTCTTATGTTAATCTGTGATGTGATTGCTTATCCCTGTGTGTATCTTTGAAGGGGAAAGACTGCAGGCATTCCCCACCCCACATGAGATACAGACCTCAAAATACAAAGGGGAAAATAGAGCTTGGAGCCGAGCTAATCTTCTTGGGTTGCTGCTGGGAGCACAATGGTGGCAAATTGCTGTGGCAGGGGACCCTGCTCTTCAACCAAAGACAGGAACTAGGCTGACAGTACAATAATAGTGTGTTGGCTCAACTGGCAAACACACATTCTCTGTGGACAGACTCAAAATGTTACATTGAGAAGCAGTTAATACACTGTTGTGTAAGGTTCCTAATGGACTGGAGCCAGAATGCTCCATTAACCACACACATATAAAATATTCATTGAGCTTGGGTTTTGTTGCCAAGCTGGAGAAAGGGGGAGAAGCTTTGTGTATAGAGATAACACTGTCAGTATTGAGGGCTGAAGGGAGGAGTTGATGATGTGTTCTGAAATCTTTTATTCTTTTTAAGAAGAGAAGCACTTTTGATCCTTGGCAGGGGGCTAAGGGGTGCAAAGAGGATTAAGTGCAATACCTGCCAGGTTTTACATTTCATGTTTAATTGACCAAGGGTTGAAGGTACCTCCTGCCTCTGTGCCAAACTCCCTGATCTGTTCTGTACCATGTGATTTCTGCAAATTAAACACAGGGTCAGTCTTTAGAAAATAAAAAATATTGCTAAAACCACAATTGTTTTCCCCAGAAAGTTGGCTTCTAAATAGAAAAAAACTTCCGTAAGGACAGGAAAGTGAAGACTGTGGTGATGGGAAGTATAAGCACCAAGGTTTCTCTCTGGAAAACATGTTTGCCTGTTTTTGTCCTAGTTTTAGGTGTATGGTAAAAGAAGCTTTGTTTTCTGGGTGCTGAATGTACAATGAACATTTAGAAGAGATTTGGTTGGGAGAATTGGCTTGACTTGCTGTTGGTTCTTCAGTTGGAGACAATGAGGCATAAAAATCATAAAATTTTGTTTCAGACTGAATGAGTAAACATGTGTGCAAAAGACATTGTCCATGTGACCCCTCTCTCTCTTGCCAGAAGGCAACTTTGTATATCCACTTAAGCCAGACGTGCTGGAAGAACCACAGTCCCGCTGAGGAGGAAGAGGCAGGCTGTGGTGCTGTGTGGGATGGATAACTGGGAATACGAGGCTAGGAAGGGAGCATGTAGTGGTTTGCCTGTGCTCTGGGGGCTTTGTATCTTGTGGTGTCTGGGCAGCCTTTGAGACAATACTGGAGAGGAGCTGGTGACCTTCCTTGTGCACCATGTCTGGTCACGGTTGTGTGAGCAAGAGATGCAAGGGAGAGGTCCAGGAGGAAAAACATAACATTTTGATAGGGGAGAATGGTAAAGAACAGGAGCTCCAAGAAATACTTGTCCCAGACAATGAGAGACCCATTGTGTGTCTAAGGAAGTGGTGTAGGAAGAAACAGGAGAGACATCTTAGAAACAGGAGAGATGCTCAAAAATGGATGGGAGGGATGATGTCTTCTGAAATGGGGACAGCCAGGTTGGTGGCACTGGGAATGAAAACAAACACTGGGAGAGTCTTCAAAATTATTTGAGATGAGATCCTGAAGAAGAACACACTCATCCTGATAGCAAATTTCCCTCTGTGCCTTCATGGCAGGACAGAATAGACACCAATAACGTTCAGATAATCCAAGAGTCTAAGCAAATCCTCAGTTAAACACGGCACATGCAGACCAAGACCAAAAGTGCCTGTGCTTTCCTAGAAATATTAAATGCATATAAGGTGAGGATGGGTGAATTTCACTGTACTGGCCTCACAGAAACCTTACTGAATGAAGCTGATCAGTACCCAACACTGCACTGCCAGGATACTCATGACGTGGAAATAACAGGTATAGATTTTGCCGTTGGAGGAGTGACTCACAGTTGAGTCCAATAAGATAAATCAATTATCTGTATCATTATGTGCCACCCACTCTCTATGGATTGGATGTTGCCATGCCAAATCAAGAAAAACATTATAATAAACTTATCCTTTTAAACAGCTGACCATGGCAGTGAAAATATCTATGAAATACTTTTAAAAGGTCAGAGGCAATGGAGAGTATGCAAGAAAATAGACTGGAGAAGATTTATCCTACTTAGGATATAAAGGGCAAATTTTAATTTACATTTGTAAACAAACCAATAAAAGAGAAAAGTAATTTTTTACTAAGGCCTTGTTTAAATTATAGCTGTTGCGCTGAAGAATGGTTTGGCAATAGTGACCAATTCATGGTCAATTAATTACTTTCATAGGAATAACAACATTAGGAAAAAACCCAAAGACCATGCCAGTTTTTATTTCAAAAGCATTGTAATATTAAGAAATTTAATTTATTTTAATATCATTAATGAGTAGGAAAATTAACTAAGAGTGTAAGTACTGTGCCTGTCTAGTGGAGAAAACACACCCATTCCCAAAATTCACCTAACCCCCCAAAAAGTTACTGCAGTTAAACAGTGGAGGAAGGGGACAATAAAATGGTGTCCTTTAAAAAGTGGAAATCACACCTAAACAGAGAAATCAGAGAGGAATATAATTTCTTACAAGATAAATGTAAACTTACTGCAACACAAACAAAAATGGTTTGAGGAGTGACTCACAAAAACCATGGAAATCATAACAAATTTCATTCAAATACGACAGGAACTGACAGTCCTGGTGGGTTCAGCAAATGCTCAAGGTGTGAAAGGAGGTCAGCAAACCCACTGATAGCAGAGGCACTGCTTGCACAGCAAACAGGAAAGTCCTCCAAGGTTTGAGCCCAACGAATGGTATCTAATTGAAGTGTTAGCAGAAGAGCTTTCAAAACGGACATGAATGAAATGGACAATAGTAAATCACCAGGACAAATGGTATTCAGTCAAATGTTCTAAATTGCTCTGGGGTGAAACTTTTGGGTTCGGTCAGCCTCAGTCCCAGCAGAGGTAACTAATGTGACACCAATTCTAAAAAGTGTTCCAGCAGGGATGAAAAAAACTGCAGGTGACTCAAGTCTGGCTTCTCTACCAGGAAGAATTGAAAGGAAATTACAACAGATTTAGTGGCAGCATACCTAAATAGGATATAGTGCGGGTGTGCTAACATAACCCTTGTAAATTAAAGGCATGCATTGCAAACCCTGGAGATCTTCAAAGGAATGAAAAAGCATCTGGAAAAGCATGTGACACTTAATATAATGTGCTTGGGGTTTTGAATGGATTTTGAAAAGGTTTCAGCAAGGTATAAAGAAAAAGAAAAAATATTGTAACTAGCCAATTTTCACACTAGAAAGTGTTCATGTTCCTTTTAGTGATCCTTTGGCGGGGAGGAGAGGGCGGTCCTTGTAGGGTTTCTGGGGCAGGGGAAACTATGTTCTTCAACAGCCCTATCTGGAACAAAGAATTAGTAGGGAGGGCAGGGAAGTCATTCATACCAAAAAGTCACTATCACAGTGAAAACTAAACCTTTTTGGTCCTTTTCTCAAGGATCTTGAGAGACTGGGCAATACAGTGGTAGACAAAAGTCAATATACATAAATAACAGAGGGGAAAATAATCCTGACCGTTCATGCCTCTAGGTTGCTATGTTTCCTGTGGTTTCTGTACTCAGGAAAATGATTAATAAAGTCATGGTTGCTCCTTTTCCTGAAATGTCAGACAAGTACTAGAAGTCCTATAAATGTCAAAGAGAGATTTTTGGAGCTTTTTTGAATAATTGACAGCCAAATAAAAAACTTATGCCACTGCAGTATATAGAGGAGAGAGACAGAGAAGTGGATCTTCCTGCAGTGTTCCTGCATTCTTGACTGCTGCAGGCAGGACTGTTCACTCAGTTTCAGAAAAGATGTATTAGGAGCAGAAAGCATAGAGAAAAGCAGTAAGAGTAGCTAGAAGTATGAAATGTCTCCTTTTTTTATGGAGAAGTCTAAATAAAGTAATGCTTTTCAGCCTTGAAAACTGAAGAAGCATTTGACAGAGGCTCATAAAATCATGTGTGATATGGAGGAGGTGAATGGGAACTGACCATTCCTTTCTCCTTGCAACGTAAGAACTAAGGGTGCTAAAGAAACTAGATGGATAGTGGCATTGAATAAAAGTAGTACTTTTTAAATTATTTTATTGTGGAAGTGATGACAGATACTGGAAATAGCAAAATGAAATATATTTGAGAGAGGATAAAAATCTGTAGGATCCATTCACCACAGACTTCTAAACACAATGGCCTGTGAGGGCTTGGAGATTGCTTCAAGTCCCTAAATTGCCAGTGGCCAGAAGCTTACTGTGACTATTCTGTGCATGGCCTGTGTCGTGTGTCTGTTAAGTATCTGCTTTTGGACAGAGTTGCAGGTAAACTGCTGGGCTAGATAAAGCTTGGCTTTACCTGCACCACCATGTTTGTATCCCTATTCTACTAAGGTTGAACCTGCTTAACTCCAAAATTTGTTTCCTGCTTTTGTGTTGTCCCACAGTTCACTTGGAAATATTCCTTTTCCTTTCTGTAGGTTTGTGTGAGCTTTTGGCCCAACTGCCAATACTCAGCTTTTCCTGCTTGATGGACAAGCTTCTGCATCCTGACCCTATGGATCCCTTTTTATATTTGGAGATCAGCAGTGTGTGTTTTTTTTTAAAAATCACAATATTTCAGCCAGATTCACAAAATCAGTTGATTTATAAGCCCTGAGTTAACAATGCATGTAAACAGAGGACTAACTTTAAGCATGTGCTTAAGTTTTGTGCATCTCAACCACATGCTTAAGTGCTTTGCCAGATAAAAATAGAAGCATGATTTAACAGTAAGCCTGACTTTCCATTGTGCTATTTTAGTTTTATGCTGATTTAACTCCAGCTAACTCAGCCAGGATACAGGACTTGGTTTGGAGAAGACAGCTTTGGTCTGAAAACAAGTAATTCCAAACCCTAGAGCTGGAAGAAGTTCTCTAGGACCAAAGACTTACAAGAAGGGGTGTGAGGGCAGAGTATTAGGCTGCTTCTTCTGGATTCATGGTATGAGTTTGAGTTTCATGCTGGAATTGCACAACACCCAGATACAAGTGGGTGTCTGGCCGTGCTGACTAAGTTAAAAGCATCCAGATGTGAATGTTTTGGCTATGGAAACTTTTGTGCTTTAAATGTGCTAGCCCAATTTCCTTAGGAGAATATTTGGACTTCTCCCTCTGCTAAGATTTCTTTTTCAGCATCATTTAAAATGTTAAGCTATGTAGTGATTTGCCTATAATACAATATATGGATCTGCCCCTTGAAAGCTAATTACAGGCCATTTCAACTGGATTTGACTAAAATATTAACAGATATTAGTAGAGAAAAAGTACTGCTCCTGTTTTGAACTGAATTGAAAAATCAAGAAACCTCAACAGGGCTTGAGAGAGGAATAGCAGAATATTGTAAATATTATGCTAGAAGGATGAGATGCTGCACCCACCCAGGTTTGATAGCAGTCCAAAGGCACGGAAATGAGTCAGGAGACTGGATTCTTTAATTTCTAATGTTGCAAGCTCTTAAATCAGAGAATCAGCAGCCTGATTTTGTTTGTATTACAGTTGCCCAGCAGTTTGAAAAGGAGACATCAGACTCTTCCTAAAATAATCTAGATTTATACTGATTGCTTTCAGCTCTGTGAGAATAGCTGCCCTAGAATTGGAAATGCTACTGACTTGAAATTGTTGAGAACTCTTACTTTTGAGTCATGTTATTGCATGTATTTCTTTGTTCTGAATTGATTATTTAATAGGGGAAAGGAGAAGGCATGAGAAATCCATTTAATCATTTGAAGGAAAGATTGGTCCTGCTCCACTGAAACCCTTGCTCTACAGATGTCCCCTAGGAGACCTTTAGTGAACATCAGACAAAGAATGGCAGTAGAATTTTCATTGCACTCTCTCAGGTAAGGGAAATGAGGGATCAGGACAGCGGGTGGAAACCCCTAAGTATCTGAAGGATGATGCAGGGAACATAGAGTAATATTTGTAATGCTTTGCAAGTGGCTGGGGGTTTTTAATTTTTTGCCTCTAGCTCTAATGTAGCCTGCAAAGGTTACTGATGTCTAAATTTTGTGTGTTCCTCTAGACTAAAAATACAAATGTGTTCTTTTAGAAAAACTAAAGGAATTTCTATATCTCTGAGTTTCATGAGTGACTTACCCCCTCACATTTGTACTGAAGTCTTTCAGGACTGGTAAGATTAGTTTCCTTTTTTGGTTGGGCAAATGCAAACTAATATCAGATAGTGTAGGCAGCTGTGGATTGATATGAATGAAGCATCAAAACTCATCAATATCTGCAGGTATTTTCTTGACAGCAGTAGAAAACGACAGGGCTGGAGCTGCAGGGTGCTGGAATAAATATTTTTTGCCAGTACATATGGGAAGGGAAGTACAATTCCCTTGAGTCTAGAGGTAGGAAGAGTTACCTGCATGGAGATGTGTGGTAGCTTTGTCTTTCCATCCCAGCAGAGGAATGCTGAAATAGCATCTTTCACTGTGATGATAAAGCCAGACTAGTTTTGAAATGAGTGTCTGCTGTCTTCTGCAAATAAGATTGCAGCAGAGGGTTTCATTGCTCCCCAGCCCCAATAAGAAATACGAATTCTTCTTAAAACACTGAGGAAAATATTATGAAAAAGCAGTGCAGGCTTTTTGTGCCAGTGTGAAATGTAGAGATACCATGACTAAAAACAGAGGTGTAAGACTTGCCTTTAATGGGTACCTTATCTGGAGAAATTACATAAACTTCAGGGCTTATCTTGCAGTTCTGTGCACACACAGGTGTGTGTGCTCTGTCTGAACGTAGCAGAGACCAGCCTGGGTCACAGAAATCGAGCAAGTCGTCTTGTCTGGGACCCCAAGCTGGGTTTTAGGAATGTGGAGCTCCATTCCTCATTTAGTTATAAAGTTTTTCCATGTCTTTCTGCCAGTTCTGCTGATTTTTGGGCAGGTACTCATGCACAGCACTATAGGCTAAAATATTAATGCATCTGAAAATATATAGGGAGATGTGCTCTCCCACTCTTGCAGAGAAGCAGTGGAAGGATTCCTGAGTGCAGTTATGCCACCACTCTGGTTTTGGGACTGGAATCTCAGCCGTAGAAAAGAGTTCTCCTGGAAACAGCAAACAAAGAGTGGGTAGTCCCCTCCTGCTTGCAGCATATCCCCAAGTCCTGGTGCAAGGAACTGCTTTTCATGTGGACAGTTACTGTCCCAAAACATTTACATGCATATGCACGTCCTCTCTCTGTTTTTTTTGCACTTGAGCATAAAATACAAATCCCTTTCAGGTGTGAAACCTCCATATCCCCACCTCTGGTTTGCTGTGTACCTCACTAGGAGTAATATGGGTGCACAGATAATGGCTTCTTTCACAATATATTTGTCCAGCTCCAATTCACTGTTCCTTTTCCCTTGTACTGAATTGCTTGCTAATGCCAATATAACCTCTGCTTCCCTCCCTCTCCATCCTCAATGTAAATTGACTTGCTGCAACCTGCTACTTTCCAGAAATTACAAAGCCTAGGAAGATAATTTGTTGCTGGTGCTGATAGCATCTGTTTATTCTAATGTATCAGTCAGGCTGTGCTCGCCTGCACACGGGGAGAAAATGACCTTCAGTAGAATCACAAACTTAATTCTGGAACAGCATTTCCCTCGGTAGCTGACTGCTGGGAATCTGAAATTTTCAGGGAGACAGCAGCCAAACCAGTGCAGAGCGGGGCTGCCACCAGGGAGGCAGAAGGTAACCTAGAGCTTTTTCGAGAGTAAGAAAATACTGGAATACTCACAGTGGATTTGTGGCCTGAAAAAATGCTGTGTCCCAGATCCCTTTTAGGATGCTTGGATTCCTTGTTTCATAAGCGTGAAAAGTGCTTCTGCTACTTTGCTCACCAATGCCCAATTAGAGTTCAATGCTGGTGCCTCAAGGAAGGTCTGATTAGGACATTCTCCCTTGGAGAATTAGATAAATAAATAAGATAATAGAGTTTAAACTAAATAATCCATAGGAGTTCAATTGGCTAACTGGTTGTGATAAAATTGGTAATAGTGGCACAAAAAGAACCTTCTTTGTATCTTATGAATAAACAGAAGATGAATGTTTTCTCTGGATGATGGAATAATTTTCACTTCATTGGTACTTGGGAGAATATTAATCAGGTTTTAAAGTTACATATGCAAATCTCACTGGGTTTTTTTAACTCCAAATCCTAGAGGTACAAAGCTGAAGAACTCCCTAAGTCTTTATTTTGATTTCTGATAAGAAACACTGAGGAAGTTCTAGAGGCTAAAGAAATCTAAATTTAGATCAATATTTTAAATAGATTGCTATGATAATTAATAATTTAATATTAATTCAAGGAAATTTAAGGATATGCAAGGAATACATAAGGAATAACATACTAAAGCAATGTATCACATGGAGACATCTAGTACTGTTTTTTGGCAATTAACCATGGTCAGCTTCAGTTAGGTTAAAAAAAAATCCCTCTGGTTGATTATTACACTAATGTTGATGGAAGAACCTCCTATATGCCTTAAACTTGTTCCCATACATATTCTTTCATAAACTCAAATGTTACAGTATCAAATAAGAAATAGCAGATGGAGTCCAGCTGTTTCAGTTACAAACTGGAAAGTGGGATTCGTAAAGAGGTTTAAAGTGTAAATACATTAAATAGTTGTGTTCCTAGTGGGATCCATTTGTTGCACTGAGTTGCTTAATGGTGTGGCAGAAGGGGTGAACTGGGAGGCAGAATGGCCTGGGAGAAGGGGTGAACTCCACTCTGCTGGTGTTAGCAGATGACAGAAGGACCAATTTAGCATAGTTTGGATCCTTTGGTAGAATGGAAATAGCAAATAATTTTTCTTTTCAGGATCCTACAGGTAAAGGAAATTAAAAATCTGAGATCTATGTACCAGATGGAATAGACTGGGCTGAGAAACAGGAATCTGGAAAATGATTGAGGGCTTGAATGTGTAATTGGCTGAGTGTCATCTCTCACTCTGATGCTGTGGCCAAGGGGTCTAAAGCAATCCTTGGATCCTTTGTAACGCCTGCTTGATATTCCCTGTCTCTGTACTCAGGGATTGCTTTACTGCTGTGTTTGGCATTGGTGCAACTGCTTTGGGAACACTCCATCCAGCTGTGGTGCCCACAATTAAAGAAGGATGTTGAAAATCTGGCGATCTTTCAGAGAGGAGCCACAAAAATGACTGGGGGATTGGCAAATGCCTTACAGTGCAGTCCATCTCCTTAGCTTACCAAACAACAAGTCAAGAGAAGTCTGGTGTTCAAGTATGCTATATAAGGAAGACAAATTCAGAAACAGAAGCTCCTTTGGGCAATAGTATTATAAGAATTAGTAGTCAGAAGTTGGATGAGTTCATGCTGCATGTCAGTCTTCAACTTCAACAGCAGAAACCATTCTTGGAGCAAAAGTCAGGACTATGATTTATTCCATCATTTGCAGTAGAAATTGGATGCTTTTCCCGTCAGTTACACTCAGGTTCATGCAGGATATTCATTCAGAGCAGCCTTGTTGCTGGCATCCTTTCAGAAGTCAAACCCAGCTGACCATGGCTGCCCGCTGGCTCTGTTAACTTATAGATCAAGATTCTCACTCCAAACTGTTTGTGATCTAGAGACACAAAATCCTTCATGATACTAATTCTGCTATCTGATCTTAAGCTCCATTCTTCAGGTTCACTGTAGGATTGGATAGAAAAAACACGGATTTGTGGAAGAATTTGTATGTGAGATTTTGTTTGACCGTATGAAAATCTTAGGGACTAATGTTAATTTTAAAACCCTTTCTCTGTGTTTACAATTCCCATATCAGCACACAGCCTTTGGCAGGGGGCAGGGCAGGAGGTTTTGAATGAAGAGTTAGAGTCAGGCTCCTTTCCTCAAAGGCTTGAAGCATGGTCTGGCAGAAGGATCCACCAACATTTGTGAAATGGACAAGGGAGAGCAGGGAAGAGAAGAACCATCTCTCTGGTGCCAGGTCATACTCCTGATGTTCCCTGTAACAAAGCCTGACCTTGCAGTTTTGACTACCAGTCAGTCTCTGTGGTGCCCTGTGGCCTTGGCTGTTACCCTGCCTTCCTCTCTGAGGAGAGAATTCCTCTTGGGCAGCAAAAAAAAAGCACATTGGCAATGGCTCAGCAAGAAATTCTGCCTTTCTGCTGTCCATGCTGTACATGCCCTGTGAGAAAGAAGTCTGCCTGAAATCTTCCCCAGCCCTTAAAAACAGAAATGGGCATGGCACATCTCAGTGTTCATTGAACTGGGATTGAATCCTAATATTCTTTGGTCAATCCTGAAGTTTGGAGGATGTCTGAGCCTTGAATTTGGGTTCTTGACATTTTAGAAATACTACTTTCTGGTCTGCTTCTCTAGAACCACTCAAAACCCTCCAAATAAAACGAGATCTGTGGTTTTCCCCACTTCCCTGCTGGGCTGATCTGATTTCTGAGCCCTGGGTTTACCAAACAGAGGCCACTTTGCTTCCTCCTACAGAAAAGTATTGTCACCAGGGTGGTGTGAAGCAAGGAAATTTTGCTGAAGCCTTGTTCTGAAATATTTTATTTCAAGGGAGGTTTTTTGCTTACTTTCATGTCTATATATAACTTTCTCCAGAAGCTCTTTTGTAAGACTCAGACTCTGCTATGATTGAAGTTGACTCTGTACTCTTAGCTTTCCCCACTTTGGTTGGACAAACTTCCCTTTTTTTTTTCCTTACCCAGACTGTGGAGAGAACCCAGCACAAGGACCCACGGTGGTTGTGGTCCTGCACCAGGCTCTCCATGCTGACACCTGCACAGGGCCCTTGGCTTTTTTTGGACATCAGAACAGGTGTGGTTATTCAATTGCTCGTGCAAAGCTGGGCTTTTGAAATCCCATCCCCCAGGAACTCTAAAGGATACTTCTGGTTCATTTTTTTCTCTTTAAAGCTTTTTATCAATGTGGTAGATTGATAAATCTACCTGTTTCATCTGAAGGCATTTGGTATCATGACTGTAAAGTGATATAAATATTTCAGTTATCAGCAGTTGATAGGCATTCAAGATATAGGTTGTGGGATGATTACATTTGATACCTTTGTGGAGCAATGGTAGAAATATAATGAATAATATCTTAAAATATATTCTGTTTTATGAAGAAGTGACTTTGGTTTGGATCAGTTGGAAACCTCTGAAACAACTTAATAATAAAACTGGAAAGAAATTTCCCCTTTTTCAATATGCTTTCAATATTGGGTCTCCTTAGTCAAGAAAAGATTGCTGTTGAAATTAACCTTGTGAAGATCCAGTCAAAGCAAAAATAACACTGAAATACATTGTGTTGATTCTTACAAGACAAACATTCTTTCTGGAGCTGTTCTCAAAGGACATTTCACCTGGAACAAGAAGATTAGGTGAGGGAGAATAAAAAAAAAAATCATTTTCTGGATGTTGTGAGTTCTGTTTTTTTGTAAAATAAATATATTGTATAATTAGATTGATGAAAGCCCTGTTTCTGTAAGGGTCAGGATAAAGTGATAAATTAACTTGTGATTTCCAGACTTTCAAAACTGAATACCTTTCATACTTGTATTTCTTTAGGTTTCCAGAAAAACAGATGAATGACTCTGTGTGTTCTCTGGGATAATGGGTCTATCAGAAACCCTATATTCTCCCTCAAAAGATGCCCTGCATGGTAAACATTACCTCTTCACCCAAACTCTCTTTTTGTGTCAGCCTTCCAGCTCCAAGCTGCTCCATTTGTGTGCAGAGAGCAAAGGGTGAATCACTGTCTTAATTAAGGTCAGTGTGTGATACCTTTGCTATTCTTCCAGTTATTCTCAGCTGGTGAATAAAGAGTTAAAAATAGGACATAGTCTGTCCTCTTCTGTGGTCTTTACTGCTAGCCCAGAATGTTTATAGAACCTTTCCCAGTGATAGTGTGTTTTGATTAATATTCACATTTCTATCCAGATTTTTCTTTAAAAGCCTAAGTTGAATGCAGCCCACAAGATCAATTGAATTGTGTTTGCCAGTACATCATTAGCAAGTCAGGTCGTCGGTCACACTGGAATTTTTTTCAAGCTGACTCTGAGTTGATTGATCTTCATAGTTTTAGTGCCCCTTGATAGGTTTATTTTTGTGTAAAGCACATCAGTAGAAATATCTCAGATCCATTTCTGAGGCTCCAGCTAGAACAGTAGTTGAAAGTCAGGGTTAGGAACTTAAGAAGGGGGAGAGAGGGGAAAGTGGGTTCTACATCAGTGCAGCACTTTCTCCCAGTAACTTGTATGAGCTTCATTGCAGGCCCCAAGGGAAAGAATTTTCTGCTTGGGCTACAGAAGGGAGTGTTGAAGTGTTGGGACAGGCAGGGTGAGAAAGCAGCTATGTTGTTCTTAGAAAAGCTTCATTGGCAAACTAGCACAATAATTTCGCAAAAGGAAAAAAGTCCTCCCCGAGAAGGAGAATTTTGCTGACAAGGTGTTAAGAGATGAAATATCTGCTTTTATTTCATTCTGTTCTCTAACGGGATTTAGAATTTTGCTGTGTAGCTCTTTCATCCCAAACTAACTTTCAAAGTAAATCCAGTTCCTCTGCCAACACACTTTTAAAAGGTGCAACAGAGCTCTGTTTTCCAAACTTCATCTTGTTTGAAATTTGTTGAATTTGTTGGGTTTTTTCTGGCCTGAAGTGAGCATGAGTGCTTTGGGTTCTGTAAAAATAGTGGTAACATGGTTGAATCCTGCAGGAGTCAACCATGGCCAGATGTTTCTAACATTAGGTTGTGTGTGATTTCCTCCAGGATCAGAACAGAGATCCAACAAAGGCTCCTTAATGCTGCTTGGAGGCTGAACTCTGCCCTCATCCCTCTGCTCCAGAGCCACAGTTGGTGGGCAGTGCTGGGGTCCACTTACTCTCCCTTCTAGTGCTCCAGCTGGATCACTGGCACCACGTTTTTAAGGTGTGTTCTGGCAGTGATAAAAAACAGTGTTATGAGATCGCTGGAGTGCTTGGATTCAGCTTGTTGGTCTGGCCTTTCAGTAGGTTTGGAATGGGAACAGAAAATGGTTTTGACCCATATTCCTCCTGGATTGTCTGTCACCATTCAGAGTCTGTCCTGCAGGTGTGAGTGTCTCTTTCACAGAGTGGGTGAAAAGAGTGAAGGAGAAGGGTGTTTTGTGTGTTCAACTTGTGTCAGCATTGAAGCACGTGTAGCTGTTACCCCATCAAGGCACGCTAAGTAGGGACACAAGGCGATGCAAGGGCTGGATTTTATGACTTGAATGCAAAACCTGTATTAGTTTCAACCTGCTTCTGGTAACATGTGTCTAATGCTAAATTATCTCTTTCATGTGGTTTTTGTATTACACGCTAACCTCAGATTCCTTTCATGTGTTCTACTTTCACGAGTTCAAGAGTTTTTCAGGAAGAGCAGTGAAATGTGTTTTTGTCAATCTCTTTAGTTTTTGGGCCAAGCTGGGTTTCCAGTGGGCAATTGGAACAGCACTGACTGCCTGGAGGAGCAGGAGTCAGCAGCCTGTGCGGTGCAAGCATGTGTGAGTGCATGTGCATGGAAGTGACTACAGAGGATCCTACTTGGGAGGAGCTGTAATGGTGCAGGTCAAAGGCTAGAACAACCCAGTGACAAGCACAGCATGTTGGATTGGGAAGTAACACTACAGAGTCCTTATTTTCTTAAGCAACCATGTTCCTAGAGATGTAGATGTGTGTGTATAAATGATAGACCTCTCAATGGTTCCTGCTGAGAAACGCTGTGCCACAGTAGGGGGCTGGACTGACGGCTCTGGGGTTGCTGGGCTCACTCCTTGCTGACCTGTCTAAGCCTGAATCTGATTTTTAAACTAGAACTTGTTTTAGATACCTTGGGAAATACTTAAGATGAGTGGCTTCCACAGCTGGTTATTGAGACAGGGTTAGTACCAGCATGGCAATAGTCACGGGGACTTCGTGCTTGTCATGTTGTCATGTGGATTTCCTGCCTTTAAAGCCAAGTATCCTCAGCCCCTAACTCTACCCGGGCCCACAGTGGCTTTCCAGAGACTAGCCGTGGAAAGGATGAAGCGAGCAGTCCCAGGGGGTTGTCCTAATGCCCATGGAGAGGCAGGAGCAGGGAGGCAGCGCTGTGGCAGGGCAGTGCAGGGGTTACAGCCGGGCTGGGGGAAGGAGCAGAGGCGTGCCAGCGTGCCAGGGATGCTTCTCCCAGACTGCCCCTGGCCAAGGGCTGTCACTGTGATGGATGCCACAGTGTGGGCTGGCAGACAACCTCTTCCTTAGGGGCTGTCTCTTTCTTTTCTTCTGCACAAAAAAGCCCCAAACCCTGCCCCCTTGCAGCACCTGCTTTACTCCTCCATGCTGCAAGTCCTCCCTGGAGGAAGAGGTGGGACAGCTCCTTCTGTCTCTTCCTGAGTGGGATAATCTCAGCATGAGTCACTTGCAGCAGGATGTGGACCCTGTTTCTTTGGAAACTGCACCCAACTAGCAGCTGCACAGCTCAGAACGCCCCTGACACAGCTTCTGGAACAGGGCAGGGCACCTTCCAGACTGAAGCACTCAAGGGCAAGGCTTGAACATGCTCTAATTTTGTGAATGGCTCTCGCCTGAGAGCAGGACGTAGTGACCAGAAAAGGGTGGCGATACTGTAGATCCATTTCCCTGATTCTTGGTGTCCAGTTAGTACCCTCAAACTGTTCACTTCTGAGCCTACAGGGAAAGCCACAGGAGCAGTGAGCTCTCTATTACAGATACTGGCTGTAACACAAAGGGAGATACTGGTTCATTGATCACTTCATGGTCTTGGTTCATGTCTCATTAGGGTTTCTCAGTGGCTGAGGTTTATTCCTGAAATGTTCATTTGAGTCCCAGCCTTTTTGCTATGGGAATCTGCCTTGTTCCTGCTTGAGTCGTCTTCTTTGTTCCTCATTTTAAATGTATCTCAGGAGATTATCAAATATGTCCTAGACCAACACCTTCCTTTCCTCATAGAAAGGTCTACCCTCCCCTTGAGTCATTGGAAAACACTACCCCAAAGCCATTTGCTTGGGCTGAGTGACATGCTGGGCAGTTAATGAACCAGCACAGCTGTGTCCAAGCATCCCAGCAATGAACACGGGCTAAAATAGAAGCCACAAGCGGGAAACATGCAAACCCTTCCTGTGCCAGAGACGAAATCTAGGGAATGCTGGGCCGGATTGCTGGCTTTTCACGCCTCTCACTAAATAAATCCCAGTCTGCAGTCCACCCGTCCTCTCTGTCCGAGTTGGTGGCTCCTTAAAAGCTTTATGGAGGCATTTCCATAGAGGCATCTTCCAGTAACAACAGAAACCCTCATGCAACACCTTTAAGGTGGTAGACACATGTAATTAGGCTGGTTTCTGGGAAGGCTGGTTTGCTGCAGGCAAATGACCCATCGCAGAGTTTAAATGACCAGCTTGCCCAGTTTTTAACCTCACAAAGATTTTGTTGCAGTTAATCCTTTCCTGATGGTCTCTGCACCCTGTTTCAAGTAACTTCAGTGGTACACCTTAAGTCTATTTAAAAGAAAGGGTGGAGTACTTGTCGCGCTTATTCCAGCAAGGAAAAACATCTAGGCCAGTCAAAAGATTTCAACTAATATTGGATGATACTCAAAGTATGGAGATACTTGGGTTGTTTAATGATCCAAATGTGGTGAGTGGAAGAAAGTTGTCTAGCTTTTAATCAACATTTTTGCAACGCTGGATGCAGAAGTGGGAGTAGCAGTTACTGTGTAGCCAGTTCTCATAATTTTATTCTGAATTTTGCACTGTGATGCTATTATTAAAAAAACCCAAACTGTTATTATCTAAGAAGTTGAGTTCCCATAAAAAACAACCAACCAACCAAACCCCCCCAAACAATCCAAAATGTGTTTCTAGCCCTTACACTTATGTAGAATATGACCCATGTACACCCCAAAGTAAAATAAAACTACCTCACCAAATCTTACAGTTTCTGAGTCAAGCCCTGTACAGTCATATTCCATTTTGCATTTAACTTTTTGTGGTGTTGGCATTTCTGCAGTTATAAGTCAAGGGCTGCCCTGAAGCAGTGATTTGATCTCCCTTGCCTGAGCTTGCCCCGCAAAAGCCTATCGGTAATAAATATTATCCCCAGTGACTGTGGTGTAAGTAATGGCATTCCTTGCCCAAAGATCACCCCCCAAAATCACTCTCTGTTCATGTTTGGAAAGAACTGTTGGGGAGAAAGGTGCGAATGACTCTTGCCTCTGCTGGTAATGTCAGATACAGTTCACCTGGACACCAAGAACAAAGTAGACCCGGCAGGACCCAAGCAATCTCTAGTTCCTGATACCTGCCCATTTTTCTGGTGATGCCCATGTCTGAGGCTGTGCTCAAACCACCCTCGCCGTCCTTTTCTATAAGGAAGAACTCTTCTGGTGTGGCAGCCCAGGCCAGCTGTACACAGATGTGCACCTTCCCAGCAGCAGCAAGGCTGGGCTCACTCTAAGCAAGGACTGATGCCTCAGGCCTGACCTTGGCGAGCAGACGCCAATATAGAAAGATGTGAAGGACATCAGTCCCTGCATTTAAGGCCTCTGTGGCTTGAATCCCTGCTTTTACCAGCACCATGACTCCAGCATTGCCCTGGAGAGGCTTCCACACAGTACTGTGGGATAAGCGCAGGCACTCCCTCCTGCACTGCCCACGGGAGGCGAGTGTCACTGGTGATCCTATGAGGAAAGAATGAGTCTCCTTTTTTAATACTCCTTTCTTCTTCCTTCTTTTGTTTGCAAATATAAGTGGTAGAGGGTAGGAGGATGTGGAAATACACTTCACCTGTATTTTTAATTAAGTACTTTGCCTTTTAGGCTTTGCTGTAAAATATGATAGATTTCTCCAATAATAATTGCACTGGGGAAAAAAAGCTTCATCTGAATTGCGTAAGACTTGCTTTATCCAAGCATGTGGTTTTATAAGAGCTTAAATGTGATTACCTAGGAAAGACCACAAGCTTTTGTTTAGTGATAAGAAGGGTCAAAAAAATTAAAGGAAACACAAGCCATAAGCCCCTCTCTGAAGGCTGTTTTGTTCCACCACAGTACACTAGTGATTCTCCCTGGAATCAGCATGTGGTTCCCTTATCTTGTGGTGGGATAGAAAGTCCCTGGGGAAAGCAGCAAACTGCCTGAGTCTTGGAGTCAAGGAATGGAAAACACAGAGTGTGATTCTCAGAGTCCCTGTCCCTAATCCATCCTTAAATGTTCGCATAGTTCTGTGCAGTTTGAATTCCCTTAATTATGTGATGGATTTACAGTTTAACATTTCAGATATAATTACCTCTTATTATCGAAAACAAAGGAGACACGTGCCAGTCTGAAAGAGTAAAGACATAGCCCCGAGGAGAGGGATTAGTTCATCTTGTCTTTTCCCCTCACACATGCACGTGCAGATATTTCTGCACAAGTCCCTCTATACCTACTTGTGAGTGCATTCATTGTTCCTTGGCTTCCAGGGCTGCTCTTTCTTCATGCCTCTGGGAAGTGGTTGAAAAGTCCTTTGATTGATTAAGTTCATGGTCGTCATCATAGGCTCGGGTACCAAAAGAGGTCCGGCTATTTGAACTTTGGTATATGTGGCAAGACTAAAATAAGCTGTTTAACAGTGCTTCCCAAGGTTTGGACAACTGGAAACCTATTGGGCATCAGACAAGAGAACCAGGGTACTCAGTGAAATCACTGTACCTGGTTCATAGAGTGTAAAGTTCTTCACATGAATGAATGCTGGCTGTGTGAGGCACTAAATTTCATTTGTTAAATCCTCTCTTTGGAGTCCTTTTTGCATTTAGGACAGGCAATGTGTCTGCAGGATCTTCCATACCTCGCTTATTCTCTCACTGGAAATATCTGGAGTTACTATTGGGACCCGGCTGTTGAAGGAATTGACTGCACATGTAAGCAGGGCTGGATTCCAGATTTCTGTTTGCATTTAGACATTTTAATGAAAACTATTCACTTGCCACTATCCAGTCAAACCGTTTGAGTCCACTCCCAAACATAAACATGATAACTGATACCCTTTGCTACAGGTGGACATTGGACCACGAGTAGTGAAAATGAATTAAAAAAAAATAAATAAAAAGATGCCTTTTAAGGTAAGCAATGCTGGTACAACTGAGAGATACTGAGACAAAGGGCAGACAAAGAGGTGTGTTTGTGTGTCTGTGTATGTGTGTATGTGGACACATAGTTTTGGAGAATGACACTGAAGAATTAGCTCCATTACAGCAGGGTGGTGCCATTTCTCATATCAGCCTCATTCATCTCTCTGTGCCCTGTGCCAGGAATAAAAGGCTGTGATGATCAGTGACACAGAAACAGCTACCTGATGGTCCTGTTGTGTACACACTGGGGATGTTGCCCTGGAGACCATGGGCAGCAAGGACTGCGTTCCTGTTTTCATCCAGATGCTGGGAGTTGCTTGGAGAAGCCCATCCATCAGGCAGGTTAATTGGGGGCTTCATCAGCAGTAGCCCTCCTTGCTGTGTGGCTTCTTGCTGCCCCTGCAGAGCTCCCAGAGGGGAACAACTCAGTTACCAAATCACCCCAGGAGAAGAGGAAAGCTGGGCTTTGGGCACTGTTTTTTGCTTGTAGCCACATGTGGCTGTGCAAGTCATCCAGGAGTGAAGCCACTAAATCCTCATGGGGGTCTAGGCTTCTTCTGCCTAGAATGCAGAAGAAGCCTAGACCCCTGCTTACCAAGGTGGCTAAAGAGGGCTGCCTTGGCACAGCATGTGGTTCTCCAACGGGGATTAATCCCACTGAACGTGGACATGGCAACGCCTACACCTGAGCTCTCTAGACACCCCTTCTAATAAGCGAAAAGCAAGAGGTGTGTCTAGGGGCTGAGTCACTTTAACCTGACAGCCCAAACAAGCCTGGCTAATCGTCCCTAAAAATATGCCTGTTTTTTTCCAGCAGCTGTGACACGAGCCCAGAGTGCTCATGTTGGATGGAGGTCCCACGCTGTAAGGCAAGCTGAGTCCCTCTCCCTGTCTTCGTGTTGGCTGTGGCCATGTAAAGCGTCAACAGATGAGAAAGCTGATTTGTTCTGTACTTGTCTCTGTGTCTTCCAGGTCTTCTGCTGTTTCTGGGGTTGAGAAAGGAACATCCAGCTATCAAGTCAGTGCCCCATCTTGAATTTTTATATATCCTTCTTCTTCTTATAATGAACTGTACACTACCTGGAGGTGTGCCTCAGTGTGGTCAGTGCAACCAGCTGGGCACAGTGCTGAGCAAAGATAGAATCTCCTCTCTCTAGGAAGTCAGAGCTACCATCAGTTACACACAAAGTCCCCAAATATCTTGGTATCTCCTTTGCCCAAGCATGAGACCATGATATCACCTACTGTGCTGGGGGTAAGTTGAGTCCCTCAGTGAAGAAAAGGTCACTGCACCAGGCTTCGAAAAAGAGGGGAGATTTTAAGTGACTTGTAACTGTGTGGCTGGGGGCCTGCTAGCTGTTCTCCAGTTCTGGGATGCTTCCAGATCCTGGTGACAGGCACGGCATTCAGCAGGAGCTCTAGCAGCCAGTCCATCAGAGCAGCAGTGTATAAATCAGGGGATGGAGGCAAGAAGTCATTGGGGTCAGGAGCTGGCTTTAGGAGTGTTTGCACCCATCTGAAACCTGCCCACTGTCTGAGATGTTAAGCCATTTTCTGAGCTTCTCATCATTGTGTTGTGCTGTTTCTTTCCGTTGAGTTTGTATAAAGAACAAGCCTTTGGGGTGGAACTTTTCTGCCTTTCACCCATTCTTGCAAGTTTATATTTGTTGCTGTTGTTGAGTAACCTCTAATAAATAATGTTTTGGTCAAGACTCTTAAAAGGGATAGGTGAACCTCAAAGCGTCTCTTGAGTTGTCTGTACCATGAGGGTCATTGCTCCTAATTTAGGATTAGTGAAGCACTGACGTCCCAGGGCATTTTAGAATGAGACAGGACAACCAAAAATTTGTGCTGTAGTGTATTTAGGGGGATGTAGCAGAAATCCTGCACACCTGGATGTAGACAAATGAATAAAGTCCTGAACAGTCTAAAAGAAAATACATCCTCCAATCCAAGAAATGTGGGTTAGACAGGAGATTTTTGCCTCGTGCCTCCTGCTTCAGTTTAGAGTTGATCAAGTAACTTTCTTCTAGAGACAAAGTATTTCTGTAAGTGGCAGAAGAAAAATATTGCAGAGAAAAAACCCTAGGCCTTGAATTCCAAAAATACTGTCTCCATTCAAATTAAGATTTATAGGCAAGAAGACAATCTCTCTTACAGAGTTTTTCCTGTCACTTGGAGTCCACTCACTGAAAACAAGCATACAGTTTAAAAATATACTGGAAGAGCAGCTTGGACACAGAGAAAGGAATGACCTGTAGTCTTAAAAAACAGAGAAGCTTTTCAGTAGCTTGGGGCTTGGAACAAGAAGCTAAAAGTTATGTAACACCAGTGAAATTTGGGGCATTCTTGTTACCTAAAAAATAACCATTCTTGGCTTCTCACATTAGTATCTCTGCTTAGGGATTACGTTAACTGTTTTGTGGGGAAGCTGGATGGAAATCTCCAGCTGCGGTGGTGAGTTTTCTTCAATGTGTGAAGGGTCAGGATGAGTGAGTGGTTGGGTTATTTGAGGGCTGGTGTTCCTGAGCCCTCTTTGTCTGGGATCCAGACAGGCCTTCCTGCTGAGAAACACTGTCCTACTTCTTCAGTGCGAGACAAACAACAGCTCCTGCTCTAGCAGGACAGTGGAAGCAGTAAACTGTTTCCAGTTAATGCTACAAGCATGAAGTGGCTTCTGGAGTTGTTATCAAAGCAGAGGTAACACAGCTCCTTTCTTGCTCTCCCTCTCGTTCCTTGGTTTTATTAAGATAGTTTTGGTTCTTGCAAGGTTCTAAGAGATGTTGCGTGGGATTTTTGGAAGGAAAAGGTTTGATTTTGCTCTCACACTGTAGCTCCTGAGGATGAAGAATGGCCTGGACAGAGCTGAGGATGCCCGTGTGCACCTCCAAGGTGGAAACAATGGGTACCACTAGCTGTATTCAGGGACACAACTTCATCTTCAGCATGAGTGGGAAGTATGTGAGAATGCTTAATAGCTTTTCCTAAAACAAAACAAAAACCTAAACAAATTGCCCACTCCCTTAAAAAAAAACAAAACAAAACAGCAAAAAAACCCAAAACCCCCCAACCAAACAACAAAACAAAGAGAGGCATATGTGTTTCATTTAAGTAAAAACAAGCCCAGAATAAAAAAAAAAAAGTATATATTTCTGTATATATATATGTACATATATATAATATCTTTGGAACAGAATAGAGCAAGGACTTGTTTGTCATGTAATATGGCAGCCCAGCAATGCATGGCAATGGCTTTGCTGCTTTGGTGAGCTGGTGAGGCCTCAGACATGCTCTGAGGAGCCATGCTCTGTCCCTTAGCAAGCACTGTCTAGGAAATGGGGAAAGAGGTGCAGGAGATGTTTTGTGACACCTTTGAAACTGATAACTTGTGTCTGTAAATTGAGCTGCTTTTTGGAACTGTGTCCGGGTTGTCATGGGGCTGGTTAAGAAACCCCAAAATCTCACAGTACCACCAGCGGCCCTCCCTTTGTTCCACCACAGATGCCATGCACAGGGGCACAACCAGGTGGATCTGCCTTCAGTGGCTTTTGGTTTCATTCCTTCTTTTGTTTTTATTCTTTATGGTATTCAAACAGCACAGTCTTTTTGTGTCCTGTCCCTTATACACCCCTGTGACCATTTAAAGGGCTCCACAGTCTGTCTGCGTAAGAGCATGTGTGTACATGGAGCCCATCTGTTCTACTGATGACTAGATGGGCTGTTACATGTACATTTAATAATTGTATCACATGCCTAGTTTTCTCTGTGTGAAAAGCATAGAGGTACCTATCAACAGATATAAATGCCTGCTAAAATGCTGTGATGTGGTAGAAGGGCTCTTAGCAGGAGATGTGTGGGAAGTAATCTTTGTTATGGCTGTACCAACCTTAACTAGCCCAACTGTGATGATCCCAAGCTGAAGAAACCTTTGTACCACACAGTATTTTCCAGTTAATTATATATATTTGTGCATCTGGGTGTGTGTGTGTGTGGACAAGTGAGATCATCCATTCCTGTGAGAGCTTTTTTATCCTATCCAGAACATTTTTCCTCTCACTAGCTCCTTTCCAGGAGCTCAACAACAACAATAGGGCCAAGAGCCTTCCCTCTCATCTGATGTCTGCAGTCCAGTGTCTGCTCTGGGGTGTGGGCTCTCCAAGTCAACTCCAAGGACTGCTCCAGCTTGAGTCTGCTGCATTTCCAAGCTCAGATAACACGGGATGTTTTCAGGCCAGCCTGGCTGATGGCCGGGTTCTTTCCAGAACTGGGAAATGGGAACCAGGAAAACAAATACTTTATATTTTTTTTTAGTTTGTATGTGTCTGAATATGAGAGAAAAATGACAGAGAAAAACTCTAGATTTTGAGCCATCTGGCATCTCTTAGTGATGTGCAATCAAGGGTCTAGCTCGCCTTTAATTCAAACAGGTTTGTTCTAAAGTTGTGTTTGAAAAATTCTATTTTAGTACTCGCTTGGAAGTCTAGGAGTTAGTTTTGGTTGATTTTTATAAGGTGGGTTGGTCTGTGTAGGGTTTTTTCTTTTTGAAGAGGGCACTATTATTTTCTCCTTCCTGTATTTTCTTGGATCAGAAGGTTCACTGAGATGCCAAACTATGGCTGGCTACAGCTTCAGCACATCTTGTAACAATGCAGGCCATGACATGCCGGAGTGATGGAGCGTGGTATGTACAGTCCAGGAAAGATGTGACAGATTAACACTGCTGATAATGTTCACCACTCCGGATCTTCTACTAAAATCCCCTTCTTCCAGGTAGTTTAACTCTTGAGACACTGATATGAGAAGAAAAGAAAGAAGCAATGATCATTACTGTGTTGAAGATAAAAATCTCTAGGATACCCAGGAACTTTGGGTCTGCCAAAGATGGAAAAAAAAGGACAGATTACCAGAAGCAGTCTGAATTCAGATAGTTGTGTTTTTCTGGAAAAGAAAGGAGAGAAGGAAACACTTGTTTGTCATTTTTTTTTGCCTTGTCAAGAGAGCCACTGGTATAGGGAAACTAGAGCCCTGTTTGTTATTTGCTAGCATTTATTAATATATATATTTGTTCTTATGAAACATTAAGTTCCAGCCATTTCTATTTACCTTCTTAATTATCTGATTGTGTCCATTCCTATGGCATTGGCTGCTACACATACTCCATCCATCTTTGCATCTGTGCTGGAGAGCAAAGTTACTAAAAGATTAGATCAGTTATTGCACAGATTTACTGCACCTTATCTGTTCTGCTTTAGCCAGCCACGTGCACACCCTCAGCCAACAGCCTTCAAAAGGCAGCCTGTGCCATGTTCAGCAAGGACTTAACCACCTCCCCTGGTCCCAGGACAAGAGCTGGAAAAAGGGAAGTTACCTTGTTGTAAGTGGCGTGCTCTGAAATTACACCCTCGCTCACCTTGCGGTAACTTGCTCGCATAGTCATGGCCTTAAGGCTTTTCTTTAGTATCCATGGCCACAACATCTAAGCATTTTTATGGTACAGCACACACTAAACATTAATTTCAAATTATTGAGAGTATTTTCATGACTCAACAACTTTCTAATGACTGTGTACCTTGTTAAAGTCTTGCAGCTCTTTAATAACAAAGTTTTCTCTGATCCCTTGGCATTCAAGCATTCTGTATAACTGAAAAGAAATGCATAGCTGAAGTGGTTTTTTAGGACACGATTTAAAGTGAGCCCAAAGCAGCAAAGGACTCTTTGAACATCTCCAGAGTGGACACTCCCAGAGCTGTCTGTACACAATTTGAATTAATTATTCTCTTCATGGAAATTGTACAAAATGTCCCTCAGGCTCTTTTTGACTGCCTTGCTGCCCTTTTGTGATAATCCCTTGCTTATCCGCTGGGCTTTCTGTGGTCCTAAACTTAACATACAAAGCTATTTTTATCTAGGGGCTAGGGTGTGAATAAATGCAGGGAATGTCTCTCAACATGACTTTGTGTTTGTGAGCCTTTCTCCAACTTGATTAGAAACGCTCAAACTTTCTTGCAAGCTGCCTTTGAGCATCCTCCTGTGACATAGCTGCAGTCAGGAGGATTTCTTCTCCCATGGGTCACACAAGTCAGCAAGCAGCCAGGAGCAAAAGGGAAGCCTGGAGGCTTAGGAGATGGATCCTCTGGTCTCTACTCTTCAGTGCACTTCATAAAATAACCTTGGACAAGTCTCCTTGCCACCCTCGTGTAATGCAGGTGTGACAGAGCCATGCTGTCTGCCTTTACTGGGCTCAGCTCAACCCCTTTAGCTGGGGTTTCAAGAGCACCTTAGGGCCATGGGTTCCCAGCCCTCCACTAATTTTAAGTGGGGACACATGTGCCTCTAGGGTTCTTGAAAAACCCAGCCCTTAATGTTTTATGGAAAGAGTATAAAGGGCCAGAAGAAAAGAAAGATTTTGTTCACATCATTGTTGTGGTGAGCCCTTTGGATGGATGAAATTCAGCGAAGCATTGCAAAGATGCTCTGCAACACAACCTCCATCTCTAATGACCATCAGCGAGAGAGCACACAGCACAACTGCTTTGTACCCAAATGCCACTTCAGTCAGGCAGCAGCCAGCAGCAGGATACCTGCTTTGCAAGAGCCTCATTGAGCTCTTCCTGGCAGCTGGGCTGCTTCTGAGAGTTTGAAAGGTGTGCAACTCTAGTTGTCTCATCATTTAAATGTCGGTTGAGAAATAACTTCTGCTAGACTTACAAAAAAGCAACCAACCTAAAAAACACAAACAAAACAACCAAAACGAAAACCAAGCACCAAAGCCAATAAACCAATGTAACCAGCTTGGGACCCAGCCACGGCAGAGCTGCTGTTTGGGGTGAGTCAGATATGTGTCTTTGGGCACTGCCAGCTGTGCTCCAGCTGTACTGGAGACCACACTGGCAGGTTTGCTGGCTCAGGTCCTGATATTGCCTTGTACCTGCCTGGTTCAAGGCTCCCGCAGGGGTCCTACAGAGACCCACCACAAGCTAGGCTGGGATAAAGGCTGGCTTAGAGGCAACATCAGCTTGCTTGTGAGAGGGACAAAACACCTACAAGTAGCAGGAGCCCTACCACTGCATGAGACCCTACATGCATTCAGTGGGCTCTGCTGTGACAAAGAAATGGTGGTCTCAGATGTTCTGGGCCCATGAGAGCTGCAGCCGGTCAGTTTGGGTCACAGGTAACATGACCAGCATTCTGTCAGGCCGTCATCCTTCTTATTTCAATGTAAACACTTCCCACCTGTCCCAAATATGCATGCCATTCTCCGAGACTCTCCAGCATTGCTTGCATTTGCAGAACTTTATTCCCTGCTCCCGCTCCCTGTGCCGCATCTGTTCCCATCACAGCTGTGGCCACCCTGTTCTGGCTGCTGACACCCTGGCCCCCCCTTTCCCTCCAAACCACCTCCCCTTCCAAGATCAAAATACTCTGTTTTTATTTATTTACCCTGCAGCTGTCAGTGTTGTGTCTGGGTCACTGCACTGCAACGTGGATGGACACAGGACACACGATATGTGGAAAATCCTTAAAACTGCAATCCTGGTAGTAACCAACATATATACCATCAACAAATATATCCCTTGGCCCCTTCACTTGAAAACAACAGGTCCAGGTGATGGAACAAATGACGTTGGAGGCTGGTATGAGATCCTGGTCCAAAGCAGAGCTGCATTTGCCTGTGGTTGGGGAGAAGAGGCAGGGCTGGAGATAGCAGCTACCCCAGGGCTGCCCACTGTGATGGTTTTTGGCACTGCCCAGAAATACACAAGGCAGAGATGTGGCTCTGAGATATCAGAGCTTTGTTGTCTCTCTGCCCCACATGCTGCTTCCGGAGATGAAGGGAAACGCTGTCTCAAATATCTCAAAGTTGATGCTGTTGAGGAACAGGAAGCATCTGGGATGGTGCATGGTGGAAAGGAAAGGCAGAGCCTGGAATGAGTTTGATTTTCTTCTGTTTGGTGATTTCAAGCTCATTATCCAGACACTGTCTTTGGAGGTGAAGCCTCAGCCCTGTTCAGCCACAGCACCTTATAAAGACAGGCTGGTACGCTGGCTCACCAGTGGCCTCTCCTTCCTACATCAGTGCTTAGGAAATTAAGTTAACTTCCAGCAAACTCCAGCTAGTGGGGTACCCAACACCCTGTGGCCCTGCATGCAGAATATTTAGTTGAATGTTTTGGGAGGCTGTTGTGTCCTCATGGCCACTGGGAACCAGGGATGGATCAACTAGCTCAGGGCTATAGTGTGTCAGCAGCAATGAATTTTTTCAGTATGTTAGATCCCATTTTATAGCCAACCACTTGTTAACCTCTACCCCACCAAAATGGAAATGCCTTCTAAAAAATAGCAGTAGTCTGCCCACTGCTTAAAGATGCTCACCCAAGTTCCAGCTACACTATACCCAGGGCTGTGGTTCCCTGTGCACAAGGAGCTGGGTGCAGCCGAAGGCAGTGTTCCCTGCAAACCCAGGTGTTCACTCCCACTGGCAGCTGTGGCTCAGGCTGAGGTAGGACACACACCACAGCACTTGGGTGTGTGGCTGCAAATCAGGTCTTCAGCTGCCAGCCAGTGCCCCAGGCAGTGCTCAGGGCCACAGGCACTGCTCTTTCCTCTGTACCTCCTCAGTGTGCAGGAAGAAAGGGGCATCGTTCTCCCCATGTAGCTCCAGGATGATGTTAAAAAAGGGTGGCATGTAAAAAGGGGTTTTTTCCTCTTGTTCCCTAAGAATAGCCAATTTTTAGGCCTGTTTAAAATCAAAACAAGTAAACTAATACCCAGTTGAGGAAGAAGCTGGTAGTAGCATTGTGAGCAGGTCACAGGTGCCCTTGGTCAACTTCCAATCTGCTCAGCATCACCTGCCTTTTCACTGGTACCTTCCCAAGTGCTGGAAGGCAACAAGCAGGTACCTCAACAAGAACCTCTCTGACTGCCAGAACACGCTTTTGGCATCCAGGATTTTGGGAACGGGGATGGAGATGAGCAGGTAGGCTATGGCAAGTGGCTCCAGGTAGGTGTCACGGAAGCTGCAGGATGCCTGGAATCTGGCATTTGATATGGGAATAGGATTAGGAGCCTGAATTAAGGAGCATGTTCAGTGGGGACATGTCAGCTCCAGGCACCAAACTCTCACTGTGATAGTCAGCTGAGTTGTCACACTGCTCTCTCTTCAGCCAGGGTGGGATATGCAAGACCCTGAGGGCTGCAGAAGGCACTGGGAGAACAGAACCTGTGTCACACCTTTGCTGCCATGCACTCCTCAATCTCTGCAGTTAATGCAGCTCAGTGAGAATCACAGCCCAAGCCATGTCTTCCCTCCTTCTCCACCTTTGCCCTCCCAACCTTCACAGTGTGCCTCCTTCTTGCATTGTGGGGCAGTGAAAAGAAGAGAGACCTGCAGATGATGAGAGGTGGGAGAGACATGATGACTCTTTTTCTGGCAACTTGACTCCTTTTCCACCTGGTGTTGGTTCCTTTCTCAAAGGCATCTTTTGAGAAGACATAACCCCTTCCAAAAGGTGCAGGAGGCTGAGATCTACACTGATATTTATCTATTATTGTTCTATAGTGTATGTAAGTGATGAAAACAGCTACTGACAGCCTAGGACATTAGGCATAAATAGATTGTCTGGAACTACAGGTTCACATCCCAGCAGTAAAATTTGCAGTCCTTGAGATGCAGCTAATCTTGTAGCCAGGAGCTTGCTGGGTGTTCAGAGATTGACGTTAATGACATGCTATGCAAAAGCATCTCTTCCGGGGCAGAATCTTATTCCCCCCAGTGCAGCACACGCAGTTCTTGCTGCCTTCCACCCCAGAAGTGGCTGCATGTCTGATTCTGGCCATGTACACAGCAGTTTGTGAAGCATGCCGAAACTCTCCAGCACACAAGGCATTACAGAAATGTAAGACAGGATCTGAGCTATGACAAGCAGAGTGCACGGCATCATATTCCACTGTGCAGCAGGGGAAATAGGGATGCAAAATATGTTCTTGAGCTGAATAAGCCATTTTGACAAAATAAGCACTGAAGTGTACTTTTGTCTCCAAATTTAAACCAAAATTGGATCATAATGTTTCTCATATTGGTCTGTCACAGTTAACTCATGAAATTACCCCACCTCCATTGCCACCAACTATTTTCTAGTGTAGGAGTTTATCATTCCAATCACTGTAAAACATCCAAAAATTAGGGCAAAGCAAACAGAAAGTCTTGTAGCTGGACTCTAGCAGGGTGAGTAATTTCAATACTCAGTGCACTGTACAACCTCCAACCCCAGCGATTACTTTTCATTTCTCTTTTGACCTCATGGGACTTTTTATTAATTGGACTTGCTTTGTGAGAAAGCCTTTCAGATGTGAACATTTTTGAGGTCTTCTTGCTGCTTCATGATTTGTGGTTAACATGTGCTGGAGAAACCCAGCAAAAATCTCTCTGGTTAGCCCGGTGTAATCTAATCTAGACCAGCTGCAGCCCCTGAGCAACGAATTGCAACATCTAAAGATTTTTCAGGCCAAGTAGCACCTCATCACATCCAGTCACCACTTCCACCTGGAGCAACGGAAAGATGGGCGCCCCAGCAAGGATATGATGTGTTTGGGCTTAGAGTGCATCCATGGGGGAGAGAACCCCCCAGTGCAAAGCAGGGGCAGCCACTATCTCTGCTCTTAAGCAGGAGATGCAGTAGTGTTAGCCAGAGAGCCTGGACCTTGCATCCCTGACTGGTTACAGTGGTGAGTCTGTGAGCCTCATGCCTGCAGGGACTGTTCAGCAGTACGTGCAGTCTCTGTTCTCTCTGCTGCAGGAAGGGCTGGCAGGTACACTGCTGGCCATGTGGAAGGGCCTGTGGAGGGTGATGGCTTTCCTGTGCTCTGTAGGGTGTGTGTGGCTCCCGAAAACTGAGCAGTCAGCAGCAGCAGTGTGCACCAGCATCTTGGCTTGCACAGACTGGGGCTCCCATCAGACTCACCAGCATAGGTGGCACTGGGTGTGCAGAGAGGACAGCTGGCTTTGTGTGTAGCAGTAACCCAACAGTTCACACCACTTTGCAGGAAGGATTTGCTGAGCTCTGTTATGTGTTTGTGGCTCTAGACAGCTCAAAGCTGCTTTGGCCACCCGTGCATCAGCTGTGCTGTGCCTAGAATTGCTTGGGGATGTTTGATTGTCAAAATATTTTGGCGTCAAGGGCCTCTCCACACCCTCCGGTGCAACGTGATGCCTGGCGATTGGACTGAGCAGGAGTGTTTGGGAGCCCATCCCAGTTCTAATTAGACCTGCACAGAGAAAGGGTAAGAGACCACGGTGTCAAAACGATACCTGATGTGACAGTACCTGCTGAGATGGGTGAGGTGCTGGCTGTGCAAACTCTGAAGTAAAGGACAAGTATCTGAGCTCATTCATCTGCTGTGGCAAATGACTGAACTGAAGACAGCAGAGCCCAGACCTTCCTGTCTCATCAGGGCCTGGTGCTCACGAAGACGACCAGAGAGGCTGTTTCTTGTTTTGGGGAATTTATTCCCCTCTGCTTTAGTTCTTTAAGATCTTTGGTCAGGTCTTGCCCACAGGTTTTAGTCCCTGGTGCTTGACCATGGCTTAGTGAGCCAAGTTCAGCTGTTGTCTTGTTGGGGTTGGGAGCTGTTCAGCTCCTCATCTGCACCCCAGAGGAGGAGCTTGCGGTGGAGCAAAATCTGCTTCCGCACCCAATTCCTGGGATAGGATCGGCTGCACCATGCTCAGGGTGCAGCCCACCCGAGTAACAAGTGGCAAAAGCTGGCATGTCTCGAGCCCTGTGCTCTGTCCTCTCCAGTATCTGGTGGCATGAAGGGGCACAGGCAGCAGCTGCTGACATTCCAGAGTGCCCAGCTCCATAACTAACCTGGCAATCTCCCTGCCGGTCCCCACTCCCTGCTCATTGGGTTATCACAGCCATCAGCAGCCCCAACGACTGGCAGCAGCAGCAGGGTGACTCACCTGGCCTGGCCCTCCTTGCACTAAATCTTGCTATCAAGATGATAATCTGCCGGTAATTTTTGCTCCAGCTGAGAGCTGTAGACCTGCTCTCACGCATCCTGCTCTCCCTGTAGGCAGAAAGCTTCCCCCCAAATTACCTCACCCTCACTCAGTGTACCCACAGCCTCTGGCCACTCTCCAGCACATTGTCTGGTTTGGAAACCAAAAACCTCTGCCCTAGTACCTAATTTCAGGAATTAGGCTCTGGAGGCCAGTGAGGTGCTGTGGAGAGATTCAGACAAGGGCATTTTTGTGGAGGTTGCAGTGCTGAGGCCATTCGTCATTCAGTCAGGGAGGCGATGCCCAGGCTGCCCTGCTGAGCACAGTTAATGCTGAGCAGCTTTTCCCTAAGAGTTTCCTCCTGGCCCCGTAATGCCCAGACAAGGACATGTCACATCATGGCACAGCAGTGGGAGAAGCCATTAGACCTTCAGCAGCTCCGGAGCACAGACCACAAGCTGTGAAGTGCAGATGTGCACTGCTGTACTAGTAACAAGCACAGGTCATGACAGTGTGTCCTGCTGTCTTCTTTATTCCTCCTGTCACGCGTTCACCTCCCTTTTCTTTCTCCCCCCATCTCTCCTTTGTGATGTTATATGTGGTGCAGGGGCTTTGTTCAAAGAGGATGCTGTACTACAGGGCTGGGCTGAGAACTGCCAGCTCATTTCTTACAGGACTGCACAACTCTCGTTCCAGCCTGCCTGGGCACAGTAGAGGTGCTGAGAGAAACTTTCTGAAATCTGTAACTGATTTCCCAGGTCTGGCTTTGGGGTTTGGGGTCTTTGTGAAAAAAGAGCTAGGCATACACATCTAGACCCTACTGCACAATCACTAGCATTTAAGAAAAAAGAATAAGAAATTAAATGGGGTTTTTACTTCTCCTGATTCCTGGGAGGAGTCCCATGTTGAGCACCTGACTGATTTACCAGTTTGGAGGGGTCACCCTTTATGTCCTTGGAAAGGGAGTCTGAGTCATCTCCTCTGCTGGAAAATGTAGAGTGCTGAAGCTGTGCCACCAGCCCTAAGCCTTGCAGTGACACTTCCGGGGATGGTGTGAGCCCCATGGGAAAGCTTTCTGCTGGAGGTAGGCAGAGACTTCTCTGTGCCCAGAGGAGAAGCATCCCTTATTCATAGGGATATCAAAGCTACCAGCAAAGCCGAAAGGTCTGACTGCTGTTTTAAGACCATCTTGGAGCTGGTTTAGAGGCTTCTTGGGTTTGTCTGAGCTGGGACTGTGAGGCTCCTTAATTATGTGTTTCTGTTTCACAGATACTAGTAATACAGGAAAGCAAATATCCCCCCTTCGTATGTGAATCCACAGACCAGGAGCAAAGGTAAGGATGATGTGAATGGTGTCTTCTTGCATATCCCCTTCCTGTGAACCCCTATGATCTAATTTACATTATTATTTATTTCAGGGTGACCAGTGTCCCGCCTTGCCATGGAGGTCAATGGAAGTTTATTTGTCAACTTCATGCACAGAATTTCAACCCGTGCCTGTGATTAGTCATGAAATGAAATTCACAGCTTGGAATCTTTTATCCAGCATATCCAATCAAACACAAACATCCTTTGTGCTTGAAAATGAATGAGGGCTGGAGGCAGCTAGCCTGGTGCAGAGGTTTGTGATAGATTAATGATCTGAGAACAAGCTGCCACCTCCCACCCCCATCATCAGTGACTTTCCAGTCTGGGGAAAGGCACGCTGAGCTAGAGGTGAAGGGTATACTCTCTCTGATAAGCGTTGCAGTGGGAGGTGAGAAATAAGAGCTCCCAGTGGAGGAGGAGGAGGAGGAGGAGGGGCAGCAAAAAGGCAAGCACTGTCCTCTGTTAAGCAGGGTACAGTTTAGGCAGAGCAGCTGCCTGACAGGCTTCCGGCATGAGGCTGAGGGCAGGAGCAGCCCTGTGCCTGCAGCACCTGTTATTGAATGCTACCCGCAGGTACCAGAGCAGCATAAACCATGATTTTCTGACTTTTTCCAGTCACGTAGGAAGGTAAGGGGCCTGTGAGATGAAAGGAGATGATGAAAGGGCTGACGAGGTCTGCCCTCAGTGAGATGCAGTAACACCAATGAAGAAGGGCACATATCCCAGAGGCTTTTTGGGCTCAAAGCTGGAAATAAAGTCTGAGTGTCATGATTCAGTGATTTTTAATTGGGAAATTCATATTACTTAGCCTTTCCTTCCTTTCCCCCTTAGCATGCCAGCTTTGGAAGTGTGACAGAAGGTCCAGGCTGTGACAGTAACATGCTTCTCCTGGTGCAGAGTGGCTGCACCATCAGCTGAACTGAGCTGCCAGGTTAGGGTGGGAGGGTGATGAGCCTGTGGTTCAGCTGGGGAACGGTTGTTCATTAAGCCAGGGCCAGTCAGTCACGTGTATTTCTCTGCCCTCATCTCAGTGTTCATTAACATCAAAGTGAAATTCTAGTTCCCAGATTAGCAAAGAAAAGTTGGAAAGGGTGAAGTGTGTGCTGCCTGAAAGTGAAGAATCCAGAAAGGACAGCCAACCTTTAACTGATCATTTTGAGTATACATTATTTGTGATCGTGGGGTTTTTTTAATAACTGGGGCAAACCACACTTCAGAGAGACTTTGTGATAGGAGGCTTTTACAAGTGATGAGCTGACACTGTAGGTTTTACAACCAAAGAAGGTGAAAGAGACATTTCACGGCTGAAACCCTGGGTTGAGCTGGGTGCTTAGTGGGGAAAGGATTTTTGAATTTGGTGCTACTCATGCGCCATGTGCTTAAACTCAAGAACACTGCAGTGGTGGGAAGCTGGCAGGAGAAGCTGCTACTAAATGCAGAGCCAGGGGACCCCACTAGGTCTGCACCCTGACAGCACTGCATTTTGGGCTGTCTTCTAAAACCTCCTTTATCAGCATGTGCTGGGGGTCCACAACTGCATAAGGCAGGGAAAAAGCTGTGCTGATCCCACTGGCTGGCTGGGATCAGAATCTCCTGCCTGCAGGCTCAGATGGAAAAAGGTGGTGTGAAGTTTCTCTTTCTTCCAAAGGCAGCAGGCAAATTAAGCTGATGTCATGATTTAAAGTAGCTTCTGGGGTGCTCTGATTATGCATCTTCATGGTGCTACATCTGAAACTCCAAACCCACACAGTTTGAGTGATAAGAGTAGCTCCTGCCTCTTGCTGCCTGCCAGATGTTGTGTCCTTTCACACCAGCCCAGGAGTGCTGCTCATGAGGGGTGGCTTTGCCCTGACTCCCATAAGGTCTCTTCATATCCAAGGGAGAATGAGGCTCCCAAGGGACAGAACTTGGGGCTATCCTGTGCAGGGCCAGGAATTGGACTTTCATGGTCCTCCTGAGTCCTTTCCACATTAGGATATTCAATGATTCTATGAAGCTGCAGTACCAGCCACTGAATGGACTCTGGTAGCTGTGGGAACCAGGCACCTCTCCCACTCCCTTGAACCGGTTTCTGGAAGCACATCCCTGTGAGATGAAAAGAGCCTTATCACTGGAGCCCAACTCTTGCACAGAGGCATGGAAGCAGTGCTGGCTCTCTTAAAGCACTGTCCTACCTGCTCTTTTGCAAGGACATGTGAGAGATTTATTTTTAAGCCACATCTAATTAAAAAAAAAAAAAAAGGACAAAAAGGAAGTGGTTAGGGGCATATTTTACTGTGCACTAATGAACTGTAAAGGATACAGTCTAAATTTTTCAGATGTTTTGAAAGCAGCCCTGCAAAAAGCAAATACACTTCACAGAAATCTCTTTGACTTCTAGGTTCTTTCCTACATGTTGGTGCTAAACCAGAATCTCCTTGAACTGAGGATCTTTTCTTCTCACCCTCCTCCCACCTCCCACTGCCTTCTAACCGCTGACAGTGGGTAAAAATATTCATGTTTCAGTCCAGTACCTTTATATGCATCTCACACAGGAGGGTTTTTTCCATTCCCCTGGGGTTGGGCAGGCCAGGATTATCACTCTAATAGAGTTAATTAAGAGCCCTGAAGCCCTGACTTTTTGTTTTCTTTGGGACCAGACCTATGGCTTGGGCCTCTGAGCTACCTGCTCTGCCCCATCCCTTTCCATGGAAAAACAGGCAGGCAAAATCCGGCAACTGGCTCTTCAGGAGCTGTGTGCACCCTCTGGCCTCAGCTACAGGATCAGATGTAGATGTCTCCTCTTTGTTGGCTCAGGTAAGCTCCCTGGAAAGGGACATTGTGTGCTGATCCTTAACTATGAATTGGACAATAGCTGAAAGAAATAAATTTACCCTAGGAAGCGAATCAGCAAGACAAGTCATGGCCCCAAAAAGTCCACCTCCGGGATGGGTTTGATGCCGGCAGACCAGCAGTCTGCTCAGAGAGCAGGTGAAGGCCATCAGGTGGGGTCTGTACTCACTCAGCCTTAACACCTGGGAGAACCATCTCCCAAAGGGAGCTTTTCCCCTTGCCACAGCCTCCCCCAGCTCAATGGGAATCTCTGAGATCAGGTAAGGACTTTTTTTAATAAATCCAGGAGCATGGGGTCACTCCCAAATGTGGAATAAAATAATAAAGTACTTTCATGTGGGAATCTTGCTGTCCTCTGGAGAGTTATAGAGATCAAAGACTTAAAACAGTGGCTAATTGCAGGTGAGGTTATTCCTGTGAAACAATTAGCCCATGTGCGCGCGTGTGAAAATGGAGAGGGTGCATTGCTAGCAAACTGAACTGTGTGCTGTGAAACTGCCTCAGTTTTAGGGAATGTTAACTATTCCTTTGCTGGGTCGTGATTCTTCCAAGTGACCGGTTTGAGTCCACAAGATCTTAGTACCCCACTGGTCTCGTACCCTTTCTCAGTTTGTAACTGGAATACAAGTCCTAAGAGCACACACAGGACTTAAACAATGGGGAGAAATGAGGACAAACTAGTGTGGGGCTCTGGAGAGGAGACTGTGTCCTTTAGCTCGTGAAAGCTGTTAATGTAGCAAAGAGGAAAATGGAGACTTGAAAGATAAAATTTGTTGGCCCTGAAGCCTTTGTCTCAAATCTTCACAGGGCTGTTCAGTAACTCAAAGGATGCAAGTAAACTGTGACTAGAATTTAAAAAGTCAAACATACAAAACCAGGGTGAGAACAGGCAGTTTTACAGCAAACTGAAGGCCCCCAAGGAGGGCTCCGAGCTGGACAGTCACCCCTAGTTTGTTTATTGCTTCTGTGGAAACGATGATGAACAGGAGAAAAAAAATGTCCTTAAGAGTAGTGAGGAGGGGCTTTGAAGGGAGGGAGTTGAGCTGGTAACTGGACAGGAAAACAGCCTTGGGAATTTGAGAAATGTAAGTCTGGAAAGGATGAGAGGAGCCAAATGGGCACAGCCCTTGGATCCAGGGTAGCCAATGTTCAGGAGGCAAGGCCTGGGGCTGGCTCTGTGGTGAACCCTGTCTGGTCAGAGGAACAAACTGAACATGACCAGCGAGGGGTAGAAACCAGGACCTGATGTTTTCACAAGGGTAATGGCCTGACCTGGGCTCTTGTGTTTCCACCGCAAGCAAAGGAGAGGCTGAAAAAGCCAGGGAGAAGGGACAGGAACTTGAAGGACAGAGTAGTTCTGTGTCAAAGCAATATGAGAGATGCTCAGTGAAGAGATTAACAACAAGCAGGTTTTCAACAAGCTTGAAAGTAACCCAAGGGAAGTCTTCTGTTAGCTTTTAGGCAGTTCATTGGTTTTTTTCTTTTTGTTAATATCTGTGAACTCCGCAGACTGATAAACTGTGAAAAGGCTACTAACATGCAGCTGAGCCTGGGGGGCCTATGAGCTTCTAAGAGGGGCACCAGTCACATTGAGTAGTCATTTGAGGTCTTTGTTCAGAGACAGGAAGCAAAAACCTGTATCCTTTTCCCTCTTGGGCTTTTGAGGTTCTGCTTCACCTTATAAAGTCTCAGGCAAGACACCTGTCCTCTGAGCTTTGGAACGTGGCTGTGGCTGCCACTTAACCCCTCTTTGCACAACAGGTATCTCCTCTCCTCCCTGCACCAGTGGCCTAATTGCACCAATGCATGTTGACACAGGGTGGAAAGAAGAAAGTCTTTAGTTAAGCAATTAGCTGCTGCCATTGCAGGCCCTGCCACAAGATAATTGAGCGCCATTAAGTAATGTTTGGTTCTGAAATGTAGCAATTATCTCGGTAATTGCAAGGACGTTCCTTGAATTCTAACCCATTTTTATTGACGTGTTGAGTGTTTCTGCTGCCATCCAAGCTGCTGGAGTGCCTGGTGTGAGACAGCAGGGAGAAGGAAGGAAGCGTGTTCTCTGGGAGAGCCTGCCAAGAGTGATAATTTGGTGATGCTTTTCGTGTTGCAAGCACCTGATATTGAGCTGGCTTCAGCCTGCTCTGGTCAAGGCCTCTCAGCCTGAGCAGGGAGATCTTGCCCTTCCTAAGACCAAAGCAGAGCTGGGGTGGTGGAGCCTGGGCTGGTGTTTGGCCTTGCCAGGTCTCTGTCTCCTTTCAAATGTGCAAGTCATTCTTGCACAGCTCCAAGCTCGCTTCTGGTCTTGAAGGTTTGCGGTCCAAGGCCTCTCCTCTGCCAGGGGAGGAGAGCCGAGCTCCAAGGGGATGGCATTGGCCACTAGAGGGTAGCACAATTAAAAGCATAAGGAAGTCTCGTTTCTCAGAGCGACCTGGCTGTGCCGAGGATGCACAGCAGGGATGGATGGTCAGACCTCTGCAGGCCCCGTGGGCACGCAGTGCCTCCAGGCTACCTGCTGCCCGCTGGATGGGGCAGCGCAGGAGCAGAAGCAAACTCATGGCGAGGAGAGGACTTGCCATGATGAATCAGGAACACGTGGCAGCAGAAGCAGATGAGGGCTCCCAGTGCTGCTGCTGTTCTTCCCAGCCACCATCCTCATTGCTCCCTCCTCACCAGAGTCCAGGGTCCCAAAGGAAACTTTTGGCTTGGCTCTACTGTTGGCTTAATGTAATTTCTTGATCTGTGGCTCTGACCCCAAGCTCAGACCTGGGATACCACTGTGCCAGATGGACAAAACCAAAGTCTTCCTATCTTTTCTGAGTTAACACATCTATAAAAGACTTCTTGGGTTAAAAACATAGAGTACTTACTGTCCTTCTCTTGGCCTTTGCTGGCACGTACAAAGGGCCATGCACACTAGCAGACGAGAACGCAAAAGGTTTCTAGAATAACGCTATTGTATGAATGGAGATAAATTAGTGGTGGGTCACAGAAGAAGAAAGGTTTTAATTTTAAAGCGTGCCTCTGGAGCCAAAGGTCAGAGTGGAGCCATCCTGCCTTGAACAAAATCCCCACCACAACACTATATTAACATGATACTTAAAAATGCAGCTGCGCTCTCGGGTTAAAGTCCTGGCTCTGCAGAGAGCACACTCCGGCAGGATCAGTTTCAGGGATGGAGAAATGCGGTGTCTGACGCACACTGAAATGTCTGTGTCCTGATCCGCTGTGCAGCAATGCATCAAGCACATCTTGAAACGCGGGCTCTGCCAGCTGCCAGCACGCGCCAGGCACAGGGGGTTAGTTATGATGGTAATGTAGTTAATTGGGGGGATGGAGAAGTCTGTGAAGGAGAAGGCAAATGCTTTCCCTATAGTCGTGTGGCTCATTAGAGCAATTGCATAGCACTGGCAGTGTGAAACAGTTTTTTCTCTTCAAGGGTATTCGTAGCATGCCAAGAAGCCTTGTTGCTTCATGGGGGTCATGATGATGTTTTCTTGCTGTGTTTGGAGCAGCATCAGGCCACGAGCAGGTGCATTGCAATAGCACAGTGCAGTGTTATGACACTGCTGTGAAAGAATCCAAGTGACTCAAGGTAGAAGTTTCTCATTGCATAGAAAAGGGCCAGCTTGAAACTGATCCTTACGAGCTGCAGGACATCACCACTGTGGTAGCAAGACATAAGAGCACAGAGTGCTTGTTCAACTGTGGATATACCCTTGTAACCTATGGGGCAAAACTGTGCTGTGTCCGCCCATTTTAAACCAAAATATTTGTTCACCAGACCTATCATGTTAATGCATCTTCAGAGGTCGTTGCTGGTCAGCTGACCCCAAGGAAAGCTTAATCTGTTTTTCCCAGAGTACCTTAATGTGAAGTGACTCCTTGCCCACTCATGCACACACACAGAGCCTCCATGAATCCTTGCAGTATGTCCCCTTTTGGATGGGTTTTATACCATTCTGGTCTCAGATACATAATCCCCTTGGAGCAGCGGGGGAAGGTCATGTTCAACCCCCGCCTTGTTGTTCTACAGGCTGCAGGGTGACCTGGGGCTCTTGAGTTGTGTGTGTGTGTCGTAGTCGTGTCTACAGTGAGGATCATTGCCTTCTGGAAGAGAGGCGTCCTTCCTAGAGACATGGGCAAGGAGGCAATGGGCCTTGAATGTACAAACTCCTCAGAAAATGAGCAGCACGTTTCTCCTGTGCCTTCCCTGGTAGCCTTCAGCTCCCCTGTGCCTCTTGCTGCATGGCTCCGGGCTGGTTCTATGTGGGCAGGACTGCCCAGGAGTGGCCAGCAAAGACTGGGAGGCTCTGGAGTGCCTTGAAGAAGGAAATGAACGTTCACCAGCTGGAAGAAAGGGTGTGAATCTTTCCCCTGGGACATTAGAAGGACGAGCAAGTACAGTAATGTGTTGAGTTGTGCGTGTTGGCTTTTTCCTTGTTACCTTAGGGAACAGACAAGTCTGTCCTTAGCCCTCAGGTGGCCTGCTCTGGGCTCTGTATTCAGCGTGGCACACACTGCTTCCCTGGCCTGACCCTGACCCTGGAGCACAACGGGAGGAAGATGACTGGGAGGGGGAGAGCACTGGGGCTATTTTTGCTCCCATATCACTATCTAGTTAGAGTCCAAGATGCTGTCCTTCACTGCTGTCTGCTGCCTCACTCACTCTGTGGCTCTCAAGTGTTTATCATTGACAGGCTGTGAGCAGATGGACTGGCAAGAAGAGATAAATTTGACCCAAGAAGATGTCACTTGAGGAACAGCTGAGGCTAGTGTTTCACCAGATGTCCCAGCTTTAACCCATTAGCAACTTCAAGGAACTCAGCATTGTCAGTGGCTTAAACACGCTCCATTACCACGCAGGCAGGGCACAAAGGCTACTGTTACAATTTGCACAACAAGCAGATATTCCAGGTTTTTCCAAGGGGGCCACCATGAACTTGAGCCCAACAGGGGCATGCAGTAGTGGTGTGTACCATGGCTAATGGTGTCCTCTGCAAGCTTGGCTCAAACAGCTAGAGTTAGTCAAAATATTACTCATTTAGTGCTAAATGAGTCTGTTGGTGCATGAACCAGCAGATACCATGTTATGGCAATACTGACAGATGCTCTCAAAGGCATCCGTGTGATTGGGGTAGCTGGTTTTCCCCTCTGTGTATTGGGTGTCCCAAGAGGCACTGTTGTTTCTGCTGACAGATTAAATGGGCAAGCATGTGCCTGGTGGCCGTGTCCCGCAGGCTGTGTCAATGTGGGCTGTTCATCACCAGATTGTGCCTAGAAAATACTGCAGAGCCGTGAACGAGCCCGTGTGGGTAGGTGGATATGCACACAGTCACTGAGCTAGAACGTACAGAGCACTTTCCAGCCCCCTTGATGGAGAGCATGCACAGCACAGAGCAGTGATGTCTCTGCATCTCACTCCCTGTTTCTGTAGCTCTGCCTGTGTGGTCCTCCAGGAAGGGCTCTCATCTGCTGCTCAGATAAATTTAACAAACCACATTTAAACGGGCAGAAGGAAGTTGTGGCTGTAAGGTCATTCCTGAGTGTAGAGATGTGAGATTTCTACATATTTGAGCCAGTGAGACAATCTGGTTGTAGCCTGATTGTGGGAGTATCTCCCACAAGGGCAGTATCTCCCAGCTTCCACTGATGGCTTTATCCTGGTTTGTTGGAGGTGACTTTAATACTGGTTTTGTTGGTGTGGCAGCTCCTGCACTGGGACAGTGTTCAGGGTGGCAGGAACACAGGCAGGTGTCTGTCACTTCCCCATGTACCCCTTCTTGCTGTCAGTGTTGTCAAGAGCAGAGCATCTTGGGATTATTCCCTATGTGAAGTCTGAAAAATACCAGGTTTACAGTGTCTTGAGTTAAACCCCAACTTGTCACCTTTAGCTCTGATGAATTCATTACCATGAATGCTCCCAGCTGACATAGCCAGAAAGCCCAGGGGAAACCGAGCACCTTTTCATTAGCTGGTGTTTGTTAATGGATGCGTTTTACTCCAGGCAAAATTGAGTCTAATCAAATTGCCCTTTTCAAATTAATTGCCTTGTTCAAGGCTTGATCTGGGAGGTGGAAGAGCAACTCCTCTCACTTTATCTGGGAGAATGTGAGGGAGTGTTTGGCACTGTATGAGCCTATTTCAGATGCAGCGTTTCTCTTGCTGCGTCTCTACCATGTGATTCTGGGGAAGTTAGAGGTCCAAATTTGCCTCTGTCTTTCCTCTAAAGCCATGGAATGAGCATCCCTCCTGGCAGCAGTCTGTGCAGTTTTCTACCAAATTTTTAAAGATATTTAGGGCCAGATTTTCAGCCAGTATAAAACAATGTCCTCAAATCCCCATAAATCTGTACTTTTCCCTCTTTGGTGATGCCATGTACTTCTTGACCTAATTCTGCTCAGCTGGGGGAATGTTAACACTGAAGTCAGGGGTTGATGTCTACCAGCAGAATCTTTTCATTGAAAGCAGTTTAATCTGGGATTCTTCAGGGGAACCACTCCTGGGCTCAATCACAAAACTGAGAGCTCCATACTGCAAGGATTGCACTGCAGACAATTTTTGTGCCAGAGCAGGGCTCCAAGGGCTTGGCTGTGAATGCCAGCATTTACTCAAGCTGCCCAGCTGCTTTGGGATGTGTGTGCTGTTTACATGCAGACTCCAGCTGGTTGCTACAGTAGGATTTAGCCAGGCAGGGTCTGTTGGGAAAAAGCTTCCCTCTGCTACAGAGATGGGGAAGTGTATGGGTTGCTAGCAGGACAAGCTGGCTGCTTTTATCACCCTGGGACTTGCCTTCTGGACAAACAAAGTCACAAAATCTGCCCCAGAAAAGCAAAGGAGTTAGTGGTGTTAATCTACACAAAAGATGCTGGCACTCGCAGTGCTGGGGCATTCGATGTCTCCGCTGCACTTGTAGTGACAGCTCTGCTGTGACTTGGGAGGGCAAATAAAAACTGAAGTACAGTAAGCAAGAAATCCCTCTTTCTGTCCTAGCAGTTATGATTTTGGCCACAAAACTGCCTCTTTTCCTAGGAGATCACCTCTTCCCAACTCTCCCTGTCCCTTGGGTGTCACGGGGAATGTTGAAATGGGAAGATACAATAACGAGGACTGAGTTTCTTGAAAACAGTGCTCAGATAGGCAAAACTGGAAGCTGTTCTATGAACTGGGCTGGGAATCGAGCACCACTGTGGGCTGACCTTCCTAGATCATCCATATTTGAGTGGGTGTTTTAAATATCAACTTTTCATTGGCATTTAATTTAATGTTTCACTCAAAAAGGGATTTTCTATTCCACCCACTTCTCTCCCTCCTCCCCAGAGTGCTGGGAAGTTCATCCCAGAGAAAAAGAGACTGGAAGATGTGTGTCTCTTGGGGGTTTTTTGAGAACTGATAAGAATTGTGGAAAGTCCCATAGGTGTGCATTTTCCTTCATTACTCAATCAGACTTGGCGTTAATATTTCTTAGGAACCTGCTGCTCTCTGTTTCACACAGTTTGTTATGACATGTACAGTAGCTGAAATTTAAAATCCATTGAACTGGGGCCAACATCTTCTCAATGGCCACTGACTGGGAATTCTGTGATTTTTTTAGATACCGGTGGGAAATGGTTCACCCCTGCCGATCCAGAGGAGCTGAGCATTTGTCAGTGCTCTGAAATAGAGCATGGCGTGCTCCTAGGTTGGCAGTTTTAATGAGATCTGTGGAGCAGCTCCTGAAATCTCATTATTCTACTGCCTAGTAATTGTTAATGGGAATTTTCTTTGCAGAGAAAGTGAATATCTTGTCAGGATAAAAATTGTTGGGGCTTATCAACTACTTTCTGATTAGGTTCCTTAGTCAATGTTTCTGATTAGAAAAAGAAGAATGTATTGGAAATGCTACTTTTAGGAAAACTACTTTTGAGAAGTAGAATTTGGGGAGTTTGCTGACATCTTATTTCTAATGCAAAATGCAAATTTTTTGTTTTAAAAGGTTGCAGGAGAAAATGTGGATTTGTTTTGTTGGGGATTTTTTTATTATTTGTTTTTTAATCAAGAGCAAAGCAAGAGAGTAAGATGCCTTACATCATTTTACTGGGCAGAAGTGTTACCCTTTCAGTGTTTTAAATGTATAGCCCATGCTATGCAGTAGAGCAATGTTTCCTTCTTGATGGACGTGAGAAGCCACTGATGTTACAATCAAGGGCAGAACAGTATGAACTGCCTGGTGACATCTATGCTGCCTTCTGGGCAAGGTGCCTCTCTTGTTGTTCAGTCCATGCTCTCCTTCATCCTACATGGCATGGATGCAAACCCACGTGCGGGCTGTGGCTTCAGGTGACCTGGCAGCAGTGGGGAGAGAAATCAGTGGCTTGTGCTGTCCCTTACCATGCACCATCCTGCAGTGCCGACGGCACAGTCGTGTTTTGCCTGACCTGGCTCACCCCTGCACCTCTTCCCTCCTTGCAGCACTCCCAGGTGAGGAGAGAACCATTCTTAGAAAGGTCCCCAAGTCCCAGAGCTGCTGAGGTCAGTGGTCCTCGGAGCCCAAGCCAACATGGGGCTGAGCAGACATTTGCTGGTAAGCTCAGGTGGCTGCACAGCCCTTGTCTTGCTGTGCCCACACAGTGCTCGGCCTGGCCTCAGAGCTCGCCCGCCCTGAAAGCAGCAGGTGATTGCCAGAGCAGCCTTTCTGGGAGATGCTGCCCAGGGAATGGCTGGGTTCACCTCCGGGATGGATCTCGGGGGTTCACTGCAGGCCAGGCGTGAGGAAGTCACCGCTGCTGCCTGGCTTAGATCTTCCAAAATTGCTGAAGGCAGAAAGGAGAACAAGCAGCAGACAGCAAAGGGAAGATTAATTGGCCCGCTGCCTGAAGGGCTGGTTGGGGTTGTATTTCTTGTTCTTACCCTTGCAAATTTCGGCAGGATTGTAAATCTTGAGCTGTTTCCCAAATGGGGAGACTTCAGGTGTGTTTTTTTAAATAAGCAAACCTGAGCATACTTAAGTTCTTTGACTCAACACCCAGGAATTCCCATTGGCTTTATTACACGCTGACAAGCGTGCTGGGGAAAGCAGAACAGATCAATGGCTGTGTTTGAAGCGGGCCATAAATCACTTGTGACACCAGGCAGCAGATTGAGTGACTCGCCTTGTTCCTCCTCCCCTCCCAGCACCCCAGCGCTGACCCCGGCTTGCCACTGAGCCCCGAGGAGAGCTGCCCGTGATTAATGCTGCAAATGAGATTCTGGCCCAGTCGGCAGCAGCAAACTTGAGCCAAAGGTCTCTGCAGGGAAAAGTCAGAGGACAGCAGAACGAGTCAGACAAGGAATAAATTTAGATGGGTTAAATCCTGCCCAGCTGCCAGCACTTTTGCTCCGTGCTGTACCTGCTCTTTTCTCAGTGCCCTCATGAAATCCAGGCTTTACATGAGTGTCTGTCCCTGCCTCAAACACGTTGTGAGAGCCTTTAACGTCATGGGTTGGGCAACGATGAAGTTAAAGCTGCAAATGGGACAGGAGGTTTGCTGATGCCAGACGTGGGAATTCAGCTTCTGACGGGTTTAGACTTTTCGGAAGGAGCTGAGATGGGCTGATGGTTTTGAATTTAATACTTTCTTCACTGGAAATTGTAGCCTTGGGGTGATAGAAAATCAGACATAGCCCTGGTCTAGACAGGAGCGGGGTGTGAGAACCTCCAGAGTGCCAAGCACTCTCCTCCCCTGCCCCTGCACCAGGGCTGGCGTGGGAAGGCAGGGACAATAAGAAAAACTGCTGTAAAAATCACACCATTCTCTTTTGAACCTTTCAGACCGTTCTTTTGTTTTTAGTGATAGGTTGAGATCAAAATTAGGGAAATTATTATTTAAAAAATGCAAGCAATAGAAAGCACAGCCACTCATCCAGTCTGGTTGAAATCCTTCTGTTTGGTGGGAGGAGAGAATGGGAAAGATCTGTGTTTTTCATAAACCTTCCTGCAATTCCAGCAATGGTTTCTCACCTCACTTTGGAGCTGTCTTTGTGGAGGAAACAGTTAAGCAACTGAAAGAAACCCATCCCTGAATGCACAGAGCTTGCTCCTTCCATAAGAGTACAGGATACTGGGAGTGCCTTGTGCTGGCAGATAAGAGATGCCAGGGCTGTGGGTCTGCCCACAGGCAAGATCTTAATTAAAAATTATCTATATTATATCAAATATTTTCCGGAATTTTTGCAAAGTTGTTTCCATGTGTTGTGCTAAAAAGAAATCAAGGGAATATTTTGCAGGATCCTGACATTCCTACTTCTATCATCCAAATGCTTTTATTCTTCTAAAAAGGTCCAAGCCCTGTGCTGATATAGTGTTTGGTAAATAAGAGGTCTTGGTAACATTGACAGAAAATTCTTTCTTTTTTTAATGTCAGTAAGAACTGTAGGAGAAGCAGGAAATGCCATTCATGATAGAATCTTCAAGCTTTTCCTCTTGAAAAAGCAGACCTGTAATGGACACCCAAGGGCCCTGCCCTGTCTATGCAAATAACCTCAAAATTCAGGAAAATGCAGTGGAAATCAGCCACTCTCAGGATGGGACCCTTCCAGCCTCGCAGGCAGGGCAATGTGCAGTGTTAGCACATACCAGCGGACCACTGCGAGTTGCGAAAAGGGAGTTTGATATTTGTTGGCACTTTGGTTCCTGCGCTCTGGGAGCGGGCAGGCCTGGCCAGGTTGCTTTCCTTTGTGGGTGTTTTTTGGTTTTGTTTTTTTTTTGGGCAAAGCAAAGCGTTCAGAAATGGAAACTCTTGGTGGGGAGATAGCTTTTCTTTCCCTGCCCTCGTGCTCCTCTCAAGCACCACTCAGTTTTACTTTACAGGGTTTCCCTTTCATCTGAAACCTTCCAATTTCAGGCAGGTTAGCTTGCCAAGGTGCACCTTCCCTTTCATAAATATTGCAGTAGCTACAGGCTATGGAGAGTTAGCCAAGCCAGTTCCTTCATCTATCATGATCTCACCCCTCCCTTAACCCCCTCTTCTCCCACCCTCTCATTAAATAAGAACAAAAGGTAAACCGTAACCCTCTCACATGCCACATTAATATATGGTATAATTTTCCAGTTCTGCCCAGTTCTGGTATGGCAGCTGTGTGCTTGTGTAGAAACTGGGGCATCCCTCATATTGGGAACACTCGCAATTTTCTGTCCAAACTTGCTCCACAGTGGAACATCCTGGGCTGCCCAAACGCTGCTCAAATAACAAGGAGGTGTTGGGCACCTTTTACCCCCTGGACATCAGAGGATGAGGGATCCATCCCTGCTCCCTGGAACTTGGAGGCAGCTTCCCAAATTTCTGTTTCCCTGACTGTCAAATCATGGAGGGTTAGCAGAGCTGCTGTCTCTGATGTTTTGAGAGTCAGGTCTTTGGGGAAGTGGCACTTGCTCTGCCCTTGCCTGCTGTGGAGGTTTTCCTCTTGGGGCTGGTTGTGCCACCAGCCGCCCTCTGTGAGAGCAGGGGCTCTGGGAGCTCTGCAGCTCGTGCTCCTGCCAGGAGCCAGGGCTGCTCTGCCTCCCACCTGGGCTGCAGAGGAGTTCAGTTTAGCTCTGCAAACAGAAATGACTTGAAATACTGGTTCCCAGTGCTCAGATAAGTAGGGAATGCTTTTCATTCCCTGTGGCTTTCTGGCACTACTAACGCACGGGAGAGCGGGGTTTGTGTGCACCCTCAGTGCCCGTCTGTTTGAGGCTCTGTGCACAGGCATTTGTGTGACTGCAAAGAGGTACACTTAAAATCAATGTGCTTTTACCATCCTTCAAGGATACAATTACTTCTGGTTAAAGCAGCCAAAGCCAAAGATAAGCAACTAATATCTCATGGAACTAACTCATGGAACCATTCCTTTGCTCTAATGTCATGACACCAGATGCTGAACTGTGCTCAGTCCTGTTAGTGGCTGCACTACAGCAGTGCCCAGAACCCCGGATGCTCTGACTGTGCTCACCCCTGTACATAATGAAGTTTACACGCATATGTAAGCCTGAGAACAAAAGATGATGAAATGGGTGAAGGATGAGACCAGCATCTGTAAAGTGATGTGAAAAAAGTTCTTCTCAATAATTTCAGGCATGCAGAGAAACATAGCAAGGAAACAAATTATTCTGTCTGCTTCAAATTTTCAGGTAAAAATGTTACATACAAACAGTTGGCATTTTGTTTGGGGTTTTTTTTGTGGTGTTTTTTTTTTTTGTTTGTTTGTTTGTTTTTTNNNNCAATTATAAACAAAGTACAAAACTGCCATAAAATCTTAAAATTTCACCAGAAGATAGCTCAGACCTTGCAGCTTACATGAGAGATACATGGAATGGATCTCACAATCACAGGGGTGACTGTGTGATGAATGTGGTCCAAAAACCATATTTCCATCATGTTTTCTTAGAAACTTTTTAACAAGCTCTGATCATCTCTAGACTGAGCAGGTTATGTGGAGGTGGGCTTTAGGACGAGTATGCTTTGCCCTTAGTACCGCTCTCCATTGCTCCCAGAGCAGGGATGCACTGCTCGGTATTTTCTCCAGCCTCTCACGCCCTTTCACTCTGAGTACCTTTCATTCCTGTTCAGGGTTGAACTGTTCATCAGGGGCTCTGCTGGGCCCTTGGCTGCTGCTGAGAGCGGTTTTCCCTCCTTCCCTGTTTCTGAAATGTCTCCCCTCGCATGCCCACGCTTACATCTGTCAAGGACACCAACAGGTGATACCTTCCTCCTCCCCACCACGTCAAGGCTAGAAAAGGCTGTGGCAAGGGGAACACTTACAAATAAGGCCAGATTTGGTGACCGAGGTCCATGATGCATTTTTTTATTTATACCCATGCACGCACACTCGCGTGTATGTTACAATGACTTCAGGGGACTGGAGGGGACTTTCCGCGAGGATTAACTGAGTGTGCCTTCAACAAGGTAACACAACGAGCTCGCCTCGGCTGCTGGTGCTCAATTAGGGCTATTCATCATATAGAAATAGTTTCTTTAAAGAGCTTAATGTGGTTAATAAAAGATACGTCGGATCCTGCAGTCCTAATGTGGTGAAAATCTCACAGGAAAACTAAAAAGGTTTCTAATGGGTCTTCTTTTAAAATCCTTGCTGGATTTTCTTACTGATAGTGCAGTTCTAGAGAGATAGTGTCTGCTAGTTGCCATCTGTATGTGAACAATGAGCCCCTGCTCCAAAGAGCATACAGATCTAGATGCTGAGTGCAATCTGATGAAGAGTGGAGGAGATCCGGAGACTGAAAAATATGCCAAATTTGTGCCAAGTACAATTATCTCCCTAAAGTCCAAAGTAATATGCAGTATGGTTGAACTGGGTCCTGAAAAAAAATTAGGGGGGAAGAGTATGGACTTTCCTTTTGCACTACCTTTACCTCTGTAAACACTCAATTTGCCAAGTGGATCTTTTCAAGAAGGTGACCAAGCAGTGGTCACAGAAAATGCTGCTGGTGTGATGACAAGGTGAAGCACCCAAGGGTCTCTCTCTCAGCCTCTTTGAAGAATTATCTGCCATCTTTTTAATGTCCATGGCATGCTCTTGCTCTATCTAAACTTTAGTACGGCATCTTCTGAAAAAGCATTCCTAGTTCATAGTAACTTTAAGGCATCCAGACTGTGCTTAGTACCTGCATTATCTATAAGGTACAGAGATCTGTGGGCATCACTCATGGATGCTAAAGACCTCTCCTGAGACAGAAATGAAGAAGTGGAGTTAGAAAGCTGTGGGTAGCACCCATATGTGCAGCAGTACATGCAATACATAACTAGTATTTCCCAATGGAAGATGCAGTGAGTGCACCTTGGATACTGGGTGCGTAACAGTACTGAGCCTTGGGACAGGTTTTCTGCTGTGGGTGGTACATGTGCATTTGAAGGCTCAGGACTCAGCGAGTCTTTGTGAAGCATGAGAATACTGCCACTGACATAATGGGGTCAAACTTCACTTCGATCCTGTATGCAGGCCTTTGAGTCTGAGTCTGTGATGAAAAAAGTCAATTTCTAAATGAGAGGCTTGGTGCTGACCTATCCCAGAAACTGTCACAGAGGTGGGGTAGAAAGGCTGCTGGTTAATAATTTTGAGCGCAAGAAGAGGAGCTGGTTGTGTCGGTGCCCTAAATTGAGTTGAAAATACTGTGAGAGTAGAGTTTCTGAAAAATAACCCCAAAAACCAGAACAACCCAAACCCAAAAGCCCAGCTAGATCTGTGGAGGTTATGCTACAGTGCTGGAGAAAGACAGAGCCGATGTGTGTAGGAATCAAGAGACTTAGACAGTGTGAATTCAGACTTTTCCAAAGCACAGTTTCATGTGCTGTGGGGAGCTGGGAGAAGGGATCAAAAAGGTTTGCTTTTATTCCATCCCAATCCACCCACTGATCCTTGACCTCGTCTCTCTGAGCAGCTGTCAGCTGTAAGGCAGAAGTGAAACTCCTGATGTGAGTTTTCTCCTGCACTCTGAGCATCAGTGCAGGAGCTGCTCCTCAACAAAAGGTCTTGCCATGGTGCCTCCCAGACTTACCACACTGCAATCAGGGGCAGCAGGAGCCTCATCCTCCCCTTCACCTGCTCTCACCACAGCTCCCTTCATGAGTTATGTGCACACTGCATTCACGAGCACAGGCAGCCACGGAAGAATAATTTAATAGGGTTGATTTGCACAGCTTGACCCCAGCATGTTTCTGCTCATCCCAGGAGTCAGCTGGTATCAGTAAATTATGATTTTGACTCACCACACGCAGTTTAGTGTCTGTAGAAGCACTTGAGGCTCTTCAGCACTCATACTTGCAAGAAACACCTGTGTGGGGTGACCAGGAAAGGTGAATGGAGAGAGCCTTATCCTGCCCTAAAACCCAAGAGCACTGGAGAGAACAGGAATGGCTCAGCAGAGTGGCAGCTGAGAGCACATACTCTGCAACACTTGGTGGCTCCTTGCTTTCCTTCCTTCCCTTTTCCTGGGTGACATTTAGGCTGTTGGATAGACAAGGTAGTATTTTCAAAGTCACATTGTCCCAATGGTGACGTACGGGGGTTTTGGCCAAAGGACATTCTTCATGAAGCAGTGCAGAGTTTTAGGGACCACATTGTTGGGCTCTGGTTCCAGCACTGCCAGAGCCTGGCCAGGCCACTCCCCACTGGTTATTTCACGAACACCAAGATCTCTGTGCTGAGTTTTATTACATAGCATCAAAGCTCTTTGCTTCTCAGTGGGACATTAATGGAAGCTGGGCTCCTAAGGCCCCAAGGGTTCAAGGATCAGCTCACTACAAGCTCTCCTATCCAAAACCAGCCTCATCTCCAAAGCTTGGGATGGCTGAGAGTGGTTATTCCTGGTGATTGAGAACTTAATTTTGCTCCTACTGACTGAGAATTGATGGGTGAACTCAAAAAGGCCTGGCTATCCTACATCAAGGAAGTATCAAGCATTTGAAAAATTACCCTGCTTAGCAGTTTAATCTTTTGATACTTCTATGAACGTAAGTAAATTGAAAGGTTTTTCTTGACAGGTTTTTATTTTCTTCTTCTGGTATCCCCTGGAGATAAAAAGAGAATTTAGCCATGTGCTTTACAAGGTTCGATTCAGTGTTGGTGGGGCTGAGTCACATGCCTGCTCTGACTGATGCCATCACACCCATGAAACACACAACATGTTGCTAAGCTCAGTGGCTTAGCAACATGTACTGTACCCTGCCTCCTGCAAGCCTCTCACCTTTGCCTTCCCTTCAGGGCCAGTATTTAGCAAACAGATTTTGTAGTGCCATGGTTACCAGCAAATAGGGCTTGGGATCTTTGAGCCATTTGCCAGTGTCTTCATCAGCTTATAATACTGTAGCACCTTTTGCTAACTCAGCATTTCATAGAATTGTAGCTGCTGAGGGGGGAATCAAATTTTGGGGAGTCTCAAGATGGTGTCATTTGGTCTCTCACTGCAATGACAGTAGGAGCTTTCACATGCTGAAACCCAGGAGAGACTTAGGGAACTTGTGTTTAAGCTTTCCATACCATCTGCCAGCCCTGGCCAGTGAACTATAATGTGTGTACTTTAATATAATGGACATTTAAGCATTTATAGGGAAGGGAAATAGTTCCAAGAGGAGAACTCCAGGAGCTCAGAGGTCTGCTAAAGGCAAAGGATTGGAGTAACCCAAGCGCTGCCTCGGGCTGTACCCATTTATGGCTCGGAATAAGTCTGAAAACAGGACACGTCGTGGTGCTTGCAACCAGGTGCTTTCCCAGACCATCCTGATACTTTCATGACACTTAATAGCTGCAGATTCCATGAATGTGTTTGGTCACCTCTTCCACTCGTTTAAGCTTTTAGTGACCTAACTGCCCTTTCCTTGAGCTGATGACCCCAGTCCTCAGTGTCCAACGCTGCACATCTCGCTGCCGTTGTGTGGCAGAGTCTTGCTTGTTTTTTTCCTAATGTTCTGCCTCCTGGATGTGATCCTGGAATATGGCTCTTACCTGGCAGACCATGGCCTTTCCCATCCCAACAGCTGTCAGGATATTGCTGAGGTTGAGGTATGTCAGGTCAGGACCTGGCAGAGGAAAAGGGGGCCCTCAAATAGAAAACTGACTCTTACAAAATGTCTCCTTTTGTCTCCAAAATCCAGTGCAACCATCACTTCTCACCTCAACAGTCAAAATTTATTACCAAATTTTGTCCTGAAGTCTGAGCTCATGTTGTGCAAACAGACAGATTTACAAATTTGTTTGCGTAGAATTGTTCACCCCGAGTTTCCTGGCTGTGTATCCGCCCTGCTGGTTATTCAGATGTTCTTCAGCGCAGGGATTGTTCTGACTGTGCACCAGTCAGCAGCTGCTCCCAGGGGTGTCTCATCAGTCACCTGCCTCACGAGCACAGCTCTCACTCCCCAGTGAGCTGAAGCCCACAACATTTTCATGATGCCCACACAAGCACTTTCGGGCTAAATGTGCCTTGGTGAAGAGTGTTCGTGAATCTTCCTTGTCTTTCTCCAAGGACCTTGCCAAAGGAAAAGACCCTACTTTTTTTTTTTTTTTTTTAAAGGAGAAATGCTCTCTGTTGTACATGAAGAGAATGCACTTGGAGCAAAATTGTTCCATGAAATCTAGTATTTATTCAAGATCACAGATGCAGGTATTTAAGCACCTAAGGCTTCATAGAAGCACCCACAGGCACCAACTTTCAAACATTCCTTGTTCTGCAATGCCAGGTCTTCTTCAGACACTCTCGATGGAGTTTGGAAGACAGCCCAATCCTGAGACCCTGCTTAGTCCATATTGCTCTCTGTAGGGAGAGTATCTTACAAGCAAAAAGATAAGAATTTGGGAGTTTAATGCCAGCAACTCAACTTCTATTTTGCTTTATGCATCTGGTTTTCTTGCCTATGCTTTGCAGGATTTCATTTCTTTGATCAAAATCATGAAGGATTGGCTCAGGTGGGATTAAGAAGGACCCGTGATCCTGGCTCCCATTGCTGAGTTCTAGGCACACAGCTCCTTGATGGAGTTGCAGAGAGACAGAGGTGTCTTACTCGAGAAGATTCTCAATACACAAGCAGTTGACAGGCGATCCCTCTCTGATTGCTGTTCAGATTTTCAGGTCCTTTCCTTCCCTATCTTTTTTTGCCGTAATTCATCCTGTTTTACAAACCCCACCATTTTACAGAGTTTTCATTCAAGAGGCTGAGTTCTTGTCTACTGTGTCAAATGCAGCTCCCGAGGAAAGGACACAGGCACTGTTCCTTTTACAGCAGCTCAACAATACCCATTGTCATATGATAACAGTGCACACACAGACACCCACTTTGCAGCAAATTGCATTTAACGTGAGGAAAGAGAGCCAAGCTTCATTTGCTGCAGGCAAAGCCCAGGACATAATCTCTTGCACCATGTCAGAGGATGTGCAATAGCTCATTAGGCAATAACAACTTCATCACACATCGGATCCTTGCATCCTGACCAATGTGGGAGGAAGACGGGAAGTAGCCCATCCAATTTCCTGACATCCTTGTGTGGTTGTGTCATCACAGTAGCTGCAAATCTGTCTTGAAGGTATTTTTCCTCAAAATTTCACTCCAGCCCAAAACCAGTGTACATGCTCCTGGTTTGAAAAGAAGCACGTCTCCAAGCAGGCAGCTGAGCTCAGATCTCCCAGAATGGCAATAGATGTTCTCCGAGGAGAAGGACCCCTTTTCAGAAAGACAAATACTGCTGAAGGATCCTTGGCAACATCAACCTTGACTTTGGTTTCCACTTAGCATCCTCCTGAGGCGAGATCTCCCTCCACCTGTGCTCTTGTGTGCCCTTTGTGCTGAGATCACAGCATGGGATATTTTTGTAAATTATCTAATGGCCAAACTGAAAAGATAGTCTTTCTAAGGTTACCACTGAAGGCAGGACATGACTCCAGAGCACAGTATCCAAGCATCTTTGCTTACTCTGGGAGGGTGGTTGGCTGCAGTGCCTGCCCCATGCACCCAATGAGAAGGGCTGCAGGGCTCGGGTTAGCAGTATCTCCGTGATATGAGCCCCCATAGGGTTTATGTCATACCTATATTTCAGAAGTTACAGAATGTGGAAGATATTATTACCAAAGAAGCATGTTGCAGAGCCAGCTCCTCTGGCCTAACGACACCTTCTTTTTAAAGGTGTCTGTGTAATGCAAATTTAAAATAAGGGCTGTGGAGTGGATCTTTATTAGAAGTAATATGAATTCCTCTTGTCCCATTACACAGAGAATGGAATGGTTGTGCAGCAGTAAATGGACCTCGGGAGGAGTCCAATGTATAAAGCTGAGATCTGGTTTGGGACAGCACAATATTAGCAAGGACAGGTCTTGTGTTCACAATGACACTCACAGTGTCCCTTCCGTAACCGATGTGAAACTGAAATTATTCCAGGACATGAATACTGTCATGTTGATCCTACTGATGCATCTGTCAGTTAAACGCCCTGCTCAAATATTGCAGTGCTGGAATTCAGATTTTTTTTAATGGCTGTGAAGTCAGGCAAAATGTTTGTCCCTGTTTTTTAATGGAAAATTATAGGTTCTTTGGTTTGTGATTTTCAATCCTACTGAATTATTTTGTTTACTTGTAATCCTCTGACACTGATAGGCTTACAGTAGATCTAGAAAAGGGAGTCTAAAGTTGGTGGGGTTGGTTAAAAGAACTCTTTATCTAACAAATTTCTTCTCACCTTAGTTTATACTGTGGTGTTTGAAGTTTTCTTTTAAGCAATCTCTCCTGGTTAGACAAAACACTTTGATCAGAAGCAAAGATTTTGCTTTCCATACGTTCTGTGCAATGAAGTCACCCTGCTTCTGTCTGCATTTCAGGACAGCAGAATTCTCTCATTCTGATTATCAAAACTGCCTGTGATAGGAAAGCAGTGATTTTAGTAGTTGTGGGCCTTTGGCTGAGTGAGGGCTCCTGCCCTCTTCTTGAAGGAATGCCAGATCTCTGGTCATGCCTAAGAGCATCCATTCCTAAATCTGGGACCACGCCCTTGACCATGGCTGGAGCATTTTTAGGACTAGGGCATGTAGCATGACAAAGGTGGTCCCAGAAGTGACTTTTCAACCAGCAAATTGCAACCAAATATGGTTCTGTGTACCAAAAACCAACAGAAGGAAATTCCATGGCCAGCTCTAAAGGAACAGCAACTTTATTCCTACTTTTTCTATTACTAAATATGCCCAAGTGGAGGTATCCTCTATTTTGGGGAGTGAAGAACTCTGGAGGTGTATCTCAATTCCTAAATGCAATGCCAAGAAATTGTTGTGGAATGATTCAGAAAGCCTATTATTGCCTGTGCACGGGCTAGTCCCCATTGTTCCCCCAGAACTGGGAAGTCTTGGAATGATTCACTGTACCACCTCTTTACAAAAATTGGGCTGCTGTAAAGGAGGAACCCCCAAAAAAGTACAGCAGAGAATGAAATTAGGGCAAAGTTCTCAGTCGTGGCTCTGAATTAGCAGAAATTTTCACTGTGTAAAGGAAGCAAGGCACACAAGCCTAAAGGCTCATAGGCATATGTGAACACTGGCCCCTAAAGCAACAATGAATTGTTCAGTTTCAAAGGTAGGATACCAGGGAGATCAGGTTATAAGTTAAGAGGCAAAGCTGGGACATTGTGAAAGGTTCTCCTGAAGTCCATCTGGAAAACTGTTCTGCTTTTTGAGATGGAGGATCATACACAGGTGTCTGTCCTTTATAGGGATAGGGTTGTCCTCCTGCAGGAGATATAAAACCTCTCTGGATGCTTGACGTCTTTACCTGGCTTTGGAAAAGGAAAGGTGCTGAAACATTTTTCAAAGGACAGAAAATGGGGCAATATTGGACTTAGTCCATTTCCAGTCCTAATTCTCTCTGCAGGTTTTTGCTTTTTGACGTTTTTCCTAGCCCTTTTTCGTTCCCCTCACCATCTGTAAAATTGGTTGGGCAATAGCCCATCTCTGTGCCTGACTTTCTGTGCCTGACAGGCAATTCTACTTCCCCATCCTCCCAGGAGTCATCAGGCCCAAGGGGATGGCAGGCAGGAGTGACTGTTTGCAGGATGGCATCAACTGGAAGGTCCTGAAAGGGTCACCAGATGTGATCTAAGGCTTGTGAAGTTTTGTAGGTTTTGAGGAACAAAACAGTGGAAGCCCAAAATGTGTTTTCGCTTTCTCTCTCCCAACTTCACTTACTTGCTCATTAAACTCAGAAGCATGTAGCTACACCCAGAGAAAATTACTGCATTTCATAACCTTTAATTGATTTGCCTATTTATGGGGAAACTGGTATTTCGGGACTATCCAACTGTGCCATCACTATCACCCTTTCATGGGTCTCTGTCTATTTGGTTGCTGCAGAGAAGCCCTGATGTGTGTCTGCCTGGCACAGACCTGGCAGATCCGTAGGCTGAATTCCTCACTGCAGGTTACTGAAATGGGGAGAGCTCTTATTTGCAGATGGGGCAGATACTCGTTGCAGCATGCTCAGCGCTGTTTGTTTGCCTGGGTGTTGGTATTCCAGCAAAGATTTTGAAACACATCAGTGTGCTGTTTGCTGCTAGTTCTGTTCCTTTTCTGTACTGTTAGGAAAGGTAGGGACATGGCTGGCATGGAAAGTACTTCAGCCCATAGTTGCCGACAGGGGTGTTATTGCTCCCCACATTACCTCTCAGTCTCCTGGGTTTTCAGCCATTTTAAATGCAGGGATGCAGTAGGATGTCCATGGGAGCTGGGAAGGAGGTAAGGGTCCTCCCAACTCCTCTTCTGTCTCAAGGGCACAGTTGCTGAAAATCCAGTTCACTGGCCCCAGCTTTTGCTTTGATGGTCACAACTGTAAGGAGACAGTGCAGGACAAGAAAATGCTGCTTAAACCATTTTGTTGACCTCAGTTTTAATTTCTGCTTCTACCTTCTGAGTCTGGAAAGCCTTGCAGATAGCACACAGGCCCTGAAGATTGTTCACTCGGTGTCCTTTCTGTAGCTAATGCTGGGTTTGGAGCTGGTTATACTGCTAACCCTGCTCATGTGAAAGGTATTGCTTCAGGCTTGGATGTTACAAGAGTCTTGCTGAGCATAAATAATGATTGAGCTGCCCAAAATAGCCCAGGACAAGACCATCCAACCCACAGCTCATGTGTAAGTCAGAACTGATGGTCAGCTCCAGCCTCAGCGGAGGGGTTTGCAGCTGCTTCAAGGTAGTGCTGGGTACTTGGTGCAGTAAATCCCTCCTCAACAAGCCTGGCGGCCTCAGGGAGAGCACAGTCCCAGTGTGCTCTGCCCTGCCTCCAGCAGGTATTTGGAACATAGGAGCAAAGTGGGGCCTTGCTGTTGGGATGTCCAGACCTTCTTGGTGAAGCTGCAGGCAGCTTGAGCAAGCCCAGGGTGTGCTGGGGGACAGCAGTGCAGCAGGGACACTGCAGCTGCTGCTGCCAGCTTTAGGAACTGATGTCCAGCCAAGCTGCAGCACCGGCAGGAGGACAACCAGGGCAGGCAGGAGGCTCTGCAGGGAGCTGAGACTGCACAACACAGCAGTGAGGAGAAGCACCTGCAGCCCAGAGGCACCTGAGGTCACTCTGTGGCAGCTGAGATTCACTGAGGCTTTCAAGCCCGGCTGGCTCACAGCAAGCTGAGGGCACTGCATGACCGTAACGTGACCTGCCCTTCTTTGTAACCCAAGAGCATGAACAGTTATTAAATTTTCTGTGCCTGGTAGGAAACACCCCTCTTCAGGAGCTAGAGCTGATGCAAGGATGCTTTGTGGAAGGCAAAAAGAACATTCATCTGTAAAACACCCTGCCCGTGCAGTGGGACCTTGCAAAACTGTTAGCCCAGGGTTGCTTTGCAGCACAAACTGGAGCTGTCAGACAGGGCTGTATTCACAAATGCAAACCCAACAAAAGAAACCAGAGAGGAGCAAGAGTCTGTGTTTTTTTGAAAGCATTTCCAACACTTCATGGTTTTTCTGTCCCTTTTTTTCCCCTCATTGTTCCTGTCTTATCTGTCCTCTCTTCCATTTTTCCATCTTTTTCTCTACTTTTTAGGTGCAGAGTTATGCCCATTTTTCTAAGTATCTCTGCGAATCCGGTCTGAAACCAGGCACATTGTGTAAGAGCCTCATTTCACTCCATCCAAACTATGGTCCTCAGAGGCGTCAAACTGACTGAGGCCAGAGGAGCTGGATGTTCCTTTGTTGCACCTGGCCCAAGGTCTGGAGCTTATTGCTACACCAGAAACCATCACACACCCTCTCCCTTGAGAACAATTACCTCAGGCCATGCCACCATCTCCAGGTTATCGCCTGCTAATTGCAGGACATCCTGGGGAAGATGGTGGCGTTTACACCTTTGATCCCAGTGCTGCAAGGTTGGGTTCTCTCTTCTGCAGGCTCGGGGAGAGTGTAGGTGTTTGCTTTAGGCTACGATGACATGAGAAATACCTTAGTGAGGCGAGGCGTGGGTGTACTGGGGCGTGACTCAGAGGAAGTCAATGTACAGGGATTTGCTTTGTGTGCAAGAGATCTATTCACTTTAGTTACCAGCATGGGTGTAATTACCTTTTTTTTTTAACATTTTATTATTTTGATTATTAATCATGGCTTAAGAATGGCTGAGCCAATGAAGATTATGTATGCAATTTCAAAAAGTCCAAGATCTATATTACCAAGTGCTGGCTTGAGAGACCCAGGGAATTTGATGACAGTTCTCTAGATTCTGATGAGGGACCAGTGCAAATTGAAGAGGCTGGTAGCCTGGGGCAGGGTGTCTTTCTTTAGAAAGAGAATAGTGAAGGATATACTTAAAATTTGGCTTGTCAAGACAGCTGTGGAGAGGATCAGTATGGAAACAGCAAGATTCAAAAAGATTGCTTGTTTAGTTACTCCAGATTTCCTTGGGTTTGGAGTTGAACCTCTTTTTCTCTTATTTGTTTTAATTGACAATAGACAAGATTAACTACAGTTCTTACACAGAAAAAGGATCACTCTGAGGTTATTCAAGTTTGCAGAGCCTTTAGTCTTGTCTTAATACATGCAGAGTCAATCTTTCTGCAGCAGACAAGGCTCTATAGGTCAAAAGCTTGCCACAGTCTGGGGCCCTATTCTTATTCTGGACCCTTCAATTCAGGAAGGACATTGAGGTGCTGGAGCAAGTCCAGAGAAGGGCAACGAAGCTGGGGAAGGGTTTGGAGCACAAGTCCTATGAGGAGCAGCTGAGGGAGCTGAGGGGGCTCAGCCTGGAAAAGAGAAGGCTCAGGAGGGACCTTATCCCTCTCTACAACTCCCTGAAAATTGCGACCTGATTGTGTGATTCCGTGACTCTGTGATGTGCCAGTAGAGTTGCTGTGGCGTCTATAAAACAAACCTGAGACAAATGCACAAGGACCACACGGCCCTGCTGCAGGAAAGCTCCTCTTGACATCACCCTGCTGCCTTCAGCAGCGAGATCACCACAGTAATACAACAATTTATGCCAAACCAAGTCAGCAAGCAGGTTGCAAATCCTATAAAAGTTAACTTGAGAGAAATATTACTTCAAAGCAAATAGTTATTCATTTTCCGAGAAGAAGAGGGTAGACTGAAGTGAGAGGCACATGAATCATGCTGCCTGTAATTTGACTTCTGCTCCAGTTTGAGACTAAAATCACCATGTTAGGAGGTGAGTCAAGAGAAGCAGCTGGTGCGTCTTGTGCTGATCAAAACCAAAAAACGTTCCTACGAACTGTGCAAGCCTGGAATGTTCTAATAGGCAGGTTCAGAGGACGTGATAATATATTTCTGTCCCTTGGGAAACTCTAAGATGTGTTTGCATTCATCCTAAGAGGGAGAAACGATGTCAAGATATTCAGGAAACAATGAGGGGATTTTTTACAATTAAGTACAGTATGTTGATCTGGATATCTTCTATAAAACTTCCGTAATATATTTGATTAAAAAGAAACTTTTATTGGGTCTGCAAGTATTAAGGATTCTGAAGCAGTTCTCAAAAGTTGGTTTAAAATGAAAGGTTTTGGTTTGCTTAGGAATTTCAATGCAAATTATACTTGAGCCCAGACAGGCAAGAGGAAGAGTGAGGAGATCTGGGCCAGATTGTTTTGTCATGGGAGGAACTGGGTGGTTTTTCCATGATAGAGGGTAAAATGGTCAACTGGACACAAGACAGTATGTGCAGGCTGGAAAAGTGCCACTTCAGCACGTTAATCTTGTTCAGAAACAAAGTGACTGGGTTTGCACAGCAGTGCCTGGAACTGTGACCAGGCAACCTCCAGACTAAAGCTGGTTGTGTGCCATCGGAACAGGAGTAAAGGCACTGCCTTCACGGGTCATGTCAACCCAAGGCTGCCACGTGCAGAGCCTGCTTGGGCATCTCTGCACCTACTGCACTGACACATCTCTGTCTATTGTGTTTTGGGAGGAGGGACAGTCGCACTGCACCCTGGATGGTTGTGGGTCTCCTAGAGAATCAACCTATCTTCTTCCCTTTTTCACTTCCAGTGCTTTCTCAAATGAGTGCCAGAATCTTCCTCTTTTTATTGCTGGATGAGTTTGTGTCACTGCTGACGTTGAAGTGTTCTCAGCCTGTAGTACAGAATAGGATGAAATGACAAAACTCTCTTATCAAGGGCAGAAAAGGGACAGAGGCAGAAAGAGGCCGGTGCTGCTGAGAGTCAGGCACAGTGAGGACTAGGAAAAGTTCCAAGCTCTTTCTTGCAGTTTGTCAAATCCCCAGTTGACTTTTCCACAACTCATTCCTTGTACCTTATAAATAATGGTTAAGTCAACGCAGACAATTGTGGCTACTGGTAAAAACCACAGAGAGCAGCTAAACACAATGGAAATGACTTATTCCACCATTTGGTTTTACTTTGCAGCAAGCAAAAAACTTATGAAAAGAAATGAGTCATTTTTTTTTTATCCATCTTGGCTTTTGTCTGCTCAACAACATGTCCTTTTTGCGTGTTGTTGTGGTCTTAATGTTTTTTGTTGTTTTTTATTTATTTACTTTTTTCCTTTGCTTTGCTTTCTTGATTGTCTCCCAATGACAACTGCTAGCACCACAGGACTAGAACCTGGTAAAAGACAAAGCAAAACCACCGTGCCTTTGGGGAAATGACTCTGCTACCTTGCCAAGAAACATGTTTGGCAGGTTTAGAAGTCAAGGTGGAGTTGGAGTTCTCTGAGCCCTTCTGCCTTCCTTGAAAGATGTCAGGTGGGAACCTCAGCAAAGCTAATATCTTGAGTAGCATCTCCAGGGCTGGGCAAACTGGTTCAGGTAGAAGAAATTGCAGCTCAGACTGAACCTTTGCCTATTTCTTGATGGGCTGAGTCTAAATTTTGTCTTCAGAAACCTAAGCTTGGAATATGTCTATCCTCAGAGCTGAACCTTCATAGACATTGAGAAATGTATGGCTGGTACCTTAAAATCTTTCTCCTGCATGTCTGCCCCTCTGCCCTACCTTGAGGCTGATTATTTGAACATCAGGCAGCATTTACTCCATGCACACCTACCCCAGACTGGTGTGGGCTTCAGGCCTCTAGTAGAGATTTACTCCCCACAGGACCACAAACCAATGTGTCCCTTTGGCTTTGCCAAGAGGGTGGTAGAAAGCAGGGGCTGTGGGGATGCATGTGGTTAGCCCAAGCAACCACTTGTCATTGTTGGAGAGTCTGTGTGGTTTTCATGAGGAAAGGGATTGAATAGTCTTCCTCTGACTTGACTCAGAAAAAATAGAGCAAGGGGCTCTATGGAGAGGTTTCTTCTTGCCCTTAGGGCAGTCCTGGTGATTACACCTCCATAAAGAATTGGTCTCTGCACAACAAAGTTGTTTTTCAGTTGTATTTGCCCTAACTCATTGCTGAAACTGTTACAAGCTGCTCACCCAGCCCTTGTCCCAGCTGCTCTAGGAGGAAGAACAATTAGCCAGATTTTGTAAAAGGACACTTGCCCATTTAGGGAAAGATCATCTGCCAGTTACTTCCACAGAAGTTACCTGTCAAGGCATTGGTCCCTCCCAGATCATGTAGAATGGGAATAGGATGTCCCAGTGATAAAGAGATGCCTAAGGAAAGGACCCTGCAGGGATGTGGCTGAAAGAGGACATCTAGTATACAGATGGAAAGAAGGGCTACAGGACACAGAGCAATGGGAGAAGGCACAGAAAAGGGAGCAGCTTCTCACAGGATAATCAGAAGCATTTGCTGGCTCAACATCTTCTGACATTTACCAGCCGTGGGAGAAAATGGTGAGTGATGAAGAGCAGGGCTATGTACTGTATCCCTGAAATCTGGGATGGGCTCTAGACTGAAGATGTCTGTGTCCATTTTGTCAGTGAGCCATAATGAGCAGGACAACATCAAGATTTTTTTAAAAATTAAATTAAGAATTTTGGTTTAAAATGGTTCAAAATCTAGACTGCTCCAGTTCTGTTGTATTATTTTGCAACTGCGGCTGAATCTGTAAACACCTGATGCCTCTGCCAAAGGGATGGAGGCACTGCTTCCCACTTGCTCAAGCCTATAACATCAGCAGCTCTTCTGAGCAGAAACCAAAGTCCTTGAGTTAGCAAAATAATGTTCCTCTAGCCTGAGACACAGCTCAGAAGATGCTTCCTGGGCTCCTTATGTAGCTGCTGCCCTGTTGCAAATCTTCATAAAGCAGAGAGCCTTCTGTTTATATTTTTGCTTGCAATTGGCAGGGGTTGGCAGGTTATCTGAATACTCTATCTCTGTCTATATTTGCCTACTTCTGATCTGTTGACAGTATAAGAGTGTCAATATTTTTTTCCTTGTAAGGTGATATAAGCAACTGCCTAACTGTTGACTCAACTGAGGATTACTAATTTCAATAGCTAGTTAACAAATCAGCCTACACTCCAGGGAGAAGGTAAGTGCCTGCCACTTCTGAAAGAGCCCTGGGAAGCTAACACTGATCAGTTGCTTTGAGCCCAGGGCTAAGCCAGGGTGGAGCACAATGATGCTCCCTTTGGGAGGTGGCTCACCTGGCCAGGAGATAACCTGGGTGGGGTGGGGGCGGGAATGGTTCTCCATGGGATGCATTATTCCTTCTTCCATTTCTTTGGACGGTAGTTTCCAGTTACTTTGCATTTAAATTGTGGCAGGTAACTGCTGGATTTCCTTTCCTTCTCTTAGCATGATTCTGTAAAACTTATCCATCTAGCTTGGATCTCTTCAGAGAGAGAATGAAAGAGCAGGCTGTAGTGAAGGTTTGTGAAAATGTTTGCAGGGAGATTGCCATCCCAAATCCCAGCTGGCTGGGTCATAGTGAGGTTTTCTTGCCATGTGGCAGCTGTGGAGTGCTTTTAAGAAATAGGTTGGTTCCATCTTGTGCTGAGCTATGTCTTCCTCCAAACATGAAGGCATTGCCTCTAAACATGCACAGTGTGTGCAACACCTGTGCCTACTCACTAGTGCTTCTACTCTAATTTTTATTTTTAGTAATGCTTGAGATACCGGAAAATGTCTCATTGGAAAAATTCCTGTTCCATTTCTCTTTGTCTTAAAATGCTGTTGAGATGGCCATGAGAACGTGGCACGGGCTGGCTGTGTTTATCTGGCTCTGCTTTCTATTTGTTCTGCAATTATCTTGTGAAACACTGTGTATCCTTTTAGGCATGGGGTTTTTTTTCCCAGCTCTGCTCATCCCTTTGTTTTGCACACATGCACTTACAGTTAATTTTTTCTAATGGAAATAATGTCCTGCAAAGGTCTCTGGTTGAGGAAAAGGGAGCTGTGTGAGAGCTCTTCTCATTACATTAGAAATCAGTGTTGATCAAGTTCCACCAGAGTATTTTCATGTAACAATAGCCTAGAAGAGACTTTTTTGTCTTTTTTACAGTTCTGCCATGTGTATGAGCAAAATGAGCTCAAAATCTAAGTAAAAGATGTGGTGGTGGGAGATGTCCCTCTTGGCAGTTTGGGTACATGTCCATATTGCTCTGTTAAAATTCAGTCTGGCAAATGGTGTCCCTAGTTTTGATGAATGTTTTTGCCAGTTTCTGTGGAAAATACCTCAAAATTATCAAATATATTCTCATTTTCTGTCAATGCTGAGGGACATCCATTGTGCCTTCAAAGCTTTCATTTCAGCATCCAATTACCCACCTGAATGCACAGTGACACATGAAAAGCAGCTGGCAGCTCTGCAGGACCAAAGCCACAGTTTAGTTGCAGGTACTTGTTCATTGCCACAAATTCTGGCTGTTGTGCTGTTTCACAGCACCTTTTACATGTAAAAGGACTTATCACATAGATGGACAAGACAAAGAGTGGGAGAAGGGGAATATTGTCCCTGTTTCTCTGTGGGGGGGAAATTGCCTGGACAATTTTATCAATGCATCTGAGGTTGTGTGAGTAGCCTGTAGAGAGCTCTGAACTGCAGTGGAGTGAGAACATCACCCTTCTCCTTTCTCCACGACTGTCCCAGCTGTGGTGTTGATGTGACAGGGAGAGCTGTGCACCAATGCAGTGGTCAGTCCTTGAACAGAGAAGTTTCTCAAGGCCCTCTAGGTCTGTGCAGAGACACGAACCTGCACCTCCTGGTGACTCAGCCTGTGGCTATTTTGAGCACTGAAGACCTTAAATTTACAGACTCAGCTGCAGTTTCAAAATAATCCAATAGAGCTGGATTTTGAGCCACTTTAAATCAAATCCCTAATTTGGATTAAAATAAATCTTGATAGTTTGGATTCATTATTTCTCTTTCAGTGATTAAAAAGTTCCTATCTAGACTGGTTGGGAAAACTGTTTGCTCCTTACCTTCTTGACAAGAGCAAGTATTTCCCTGCTTATCTCACTCAAAATCATCTATTTCACATTCATCATCTGAATTCAATTAAAAATAACCTGCAGCTGTAATTGTTAAAGGGCTGTTTTTAACTGAACTCCCTTCATTCCAGAGCATGTGGGATTTCCCCCTACAGTTTCAAGAGCAGGTGGTCAGTGGGAAATTCCTACAAGCTCCTCAGTGTAGGGTTGCTCTTGGGGGCTGCTCTCAGCGTATCAGATGTGATTTAGCATTCATCCATCCAAAGCAGAAGACTGATACTTCCCCCCTCCCCTTTCTATCAATACTTGACACAAGCTATGTGAAAAGGGGGGCTACAGGATGCAGACCCGTCCTTGAGTTTTCCAGAGCATGTGTAGGCTCTTTGCAACAGCCAGCCAGAGCATCCTCTCCCAAATCATTTTGTGCAGCCTGCAGTACAGTGCCAGGGCAAGATGTGCCACAGCACCATTCTGGTTCACTTTGAACATACAGAATAAAAGTTCCCTGAAAAACTCCTGTGACTAGCATGGTTTATATCATAAAACAATTAGAAGTGAATGGTTTTGGAGAGTATGTAAGCATTCATTCGTCATCCATCTCTTATTGTTAATGGGAAGCTTCCTGTTAAGAACTGGGTGAGGCACTGCCTTGCAGAAATGTGCACAAGCAGCGTGAGAGACTCTTGCTTTTGTTTCTACTTTGTGGGAACTCTGTGGAGTCTGCAGCTCAGACTGAACTTCTGCAGAATCCACACCTCAGTCGTGGAGACAGAACTTACTGTGGGAGATGAGAAGACCCTGATTTGGCTTGAGTTGTCTTAGCTTTTCTATCCCCTGTTCCTTTATCAGGAATCTTGGTAAAATGTCCTATGCACTTTTTCTGTTTAATTAGAGATTTTTTTTTTTTTGGAAACTCAAGGCTCAGCGGTTTAACTCTCCTCTCTGACTAATAGCAGAGAAAAATGTTAAAACTTGTTACTCTTTCTTTTTATTCAACTTGGCACGTGAGGAGAAATAGTTTACTCAGAGAAAATTTGGCAAGGGAATTATCTTGATTTCATTCAAAGTCTTTGAGTGTTGTAGTGAAAATGGGTTTTGACTAGACAAAGTCAAAAGCCCTTGAAATTCTAATATGTACAATATAAGAAGTGGAATCCTTCTCTTGCAACTTATCATCGCTGTGTAAATTTCAGCTCTTGGTACCTCTTTCTCTGGTTTTGAAAAGGCTTTGAATCCAAGAGCTGCTCTTAGGGAAAAAGGCTTCTGCTGTCTGCTGGCTTACTTGGCAACGTGGTCTTTCACTTGTGGTCCAAGACAGAAATACACCGTGCATCTCCCACCCCACTCGAATAGGAGCATTCAATGTGGAGCAATGCTCCCCCCAGCCTGCTCTGAATTTGGGATCTGCTTGCACACTCTGTCATTCTTCAGCTTGAGAAGCTCTATTTCTGCTCCAGCCAGGGAGCTTGGTCTCCCCCTTCCCGTGCTTCCTCTTCCCTTAATGCAACACTAAAAATGACACTAACTTAGAAAGGTACTTGGTATCCAAAATAACACACCCACACTGGAGCTTGTCCAAATTTACATCTCCAAAGCAACTAATCCTATGCCCACTGCTGACTTTTTTCGGTGACAGGGTGGGTGTCCCTCAGGTCCAGGGATGCATCTTTGTGGCCATTCCCTGCAGCACAGCGCAATGTTTAGCTCCAATTCCCACGTGTGTCCCTCCCAAAGCCCAGATCAGGTAGGTAGTTTCACCGCAGTGATGCACAAGTGGTTGCAATCAGGGCTACAATCACAAAACCACCTTGTGTCTCTTGTGTTTTGCAGGGCTCTCCTTGCTTGTGCACATCTGCTTTGTGCATCCCCGGGCCAGCTCTGTCCCTGCAGCGTAGGCTCTGGGACACGAGCCCAGAGCTGCCTCCTTCTGCAGCAAAACCACCACCAGTTCCCTCTCACGCAAATGGGAAAGCAAAGCTTGGAAAATGAGTGCTTTTCCAGGCTCTCTTCCTTCCATGCTGAGACTGACCATGACATTTTTCAGTTTTAACAATGGGCAAGTGGGTTCTGTGATGGGCAGACAAGGAAGTCAGATTTCCTAGGGCTTTGCCTGGTGGAGAATGAAGGGCTTGTTTGTTGGGTTTGTTTGGCTTTGTTTGGGTTTTTTTTTCCAGAACTTTCTTTCCCCTACTTCATTATACTGAGACTGCAATGAAATAATAAGCATTATATATGCACAGCAGAGAGATCCCCTGATGGACAAAGGGATTCTCTGCTGTTTAATAAAATAGCCTCCCCCATGGCTACTTCTCCTACATCCTAGTTTTATAGATGTTCTCATTAAGATTAATTTAAATCTGATGAAGGCTGAACCACTTCTTGCATGCTTCCCTTTAAGGAACATAGGGCACTCATGTTTTCTACCTACCTGATCACCAGGCAGCATAAAATTTGTAAGAATTGAGAATTTTCCTGAGCATCTGCAGCAGCAGAGGGAACTAGCCAGTTCCAAAAAGAAAGCAGGGAAGTTGTAAAGGCAGAGGGAGGAAAAACCATGTTGTTACAATCTTCTTAAAAGCTTTCTTGCAAAGACACTACCACCTTCTGCTGAAACCTTTGTAAGGAGAAATGGGAACAAAGCATTCAGACACAGTCACAGTGCACCAGACCCTGAAGAAAGATGTCTTAACCGTTCTCTGGAGGTTTCTGTAGGGCTGCAAATGGGAACACATACTTCTTTTTACTTATGCTTGAGAAAATGGCTCGGTGACTGCAGGTCTTTCTCTCTCTAGTGGCTTACATTTCCTGTCCCGTTCCCCAGCACCACCACATTTCTCTCCTACACAGAATGGGTTTCATTCACTGATTCCTAGAAGGTCTTATCAGGTAAGAAGGGCAGCAGCATCTGGGTGTGGTTGGCACACAGACCTTATCTGAGCCAAGGCCCCACTATAACTATTCTTTGCCCCTTTCCATCTCTGTCTGATACCTCTTAAGGGATGTATGTACACCTCCTAGTGCTGCTTGAATCCCAGGCCACGAGGCTTTACAGAACCATCCAAAGCAGTCCAGTAATGTCCCTTTACTCTGTGCTGATCACATGGCAATTTCAAATGACTTGAGCATTTCACATTTTTGTGTAATCTCCTTAATGTGGGGGCACTTTGGAAGCTCTCGGATTGCAGGGAGTTCAGGGTAACTTGAACTTGTTGGAACACTACAAGTTTCCACAGATCTGAGCGTGGATGTTTGGTGGGGTTAGGAGCTGCAATACTTGCCTGGGAAATGAGAAGGGGAATGAGCAGGTCCATTTGCCTTTCTGCTGGAGCAGGCATTTACTGAATGAGTAAGGACACTGGCTGGCACCTAAAAGCCACCTTGGAGTGATAAAGGCACAAGGAGATCTGCATGTGGTCTTTTGCAGAGGTGATATTTCAGAGTGAAGTGGATAGTGATGCTGCCTGAGAAAGTTAACGTAGTTATTTGTGAAGAGTTGGACTTCATTTTACAAGGTTACTATTCAGTCAGGTTTTATTGACAGCTCACTGACACATAGATTATTATGCAGATTCTCAGAAACGCTTATCTGTGGTTTGTCACTGTTGATCTATTCACAGTTATAATCTTCTTGCCTTTATAAATTTTCCTGCTCTTGGGAGATGTAAAATGTTACAGGAGTAAAAGCTATTTCGGTGTAGGAGTTACCCTGAGTTCCTTGCTCATTATATTTCCCAGTGATTTTTTGGGAAGCATTTAGGTTTCTGGAAGTTTAGTCAAGATTCAAAAGAACCAATTGATGAGTAAAGAAGTGAAGCAGTTTCCATAAAAGAGACAGCTAAGGAGGTGATAATTCCAGCCTCAAAAAAGTGAGGGAAAGGGGAAGAGGAGTCAACTAACTAGTGAGTGACATGTAGAAGGTTATCCATATGCTTCCTGCTCAGTTATTCTCAGGAGCTGGAGCACAAAAGTAGATGGATGACTGTGAAGTGCAGAACAATCCAAAGGAGAGTGCCTGCAACTCACAGTTGTGCATTTCTTTCCTCTGATCAGAGTTGCTCCTGTCATACTGAGACATTATGTGGTGTAACATCTTACTAGAGGAAGCTGTGAGTATAAAAGCTCCTTCCAGTTTAAAATTAGGTAACTAATGAAAGATATATGACTGGGTTACTAAATGCAACATTAACATCTCTGACTTGGGGTCTCCCAAAGCTGGAAAACATTAATGAAGGATGAAGTGCTGCAGGTAGGGACCTGGTGAGTCTGGTGTGCTGTAACCCACCCCCTTAACTCAAGGGTGGGCCTGGTCCCTCTCCTTAAGCTTCTCTTCAGGGTCTGACAGAACAGCAGAAAATGTGGGAGGTGAATTGTCATGTATCAGCTGCAGGATGATGAGACTTGCAAGGCAGCAGCTCAGCAAGAAAGATATTGCTGTGGTTGAGATCCCACCATCCTTGAGTGGTGCAGAAGGAAGGCTGCATTGAAAGCTGGGTTCAGCACTCACAGGGCAGATGTTCTGTGTCAGCATCAGTGGTGATATGGTGATGTAACAAACTTCAGCCCCCCTCTTCCTTTTTTGAAGAAGCTGTATCTCCTCCTTGTCCTTTATCCTCTAGCTGAAGCCCAGGGCACAAGTCTTTGCCTTGTGTTTGTTCTTGGGAAATCGTGAAGAGAACAAATGTTGAGCCAGGCAGGAGTCTCCTCCAGCAGTCAGAGAGAGTTTGCAGGCATATGTGGAACATCTGGGGCTGAACACAGCAGTGACAAAAAGCGGAACATGCTGAAATACAACGCTGAATGCGTGTTGTCTGGCTGCAGAGAAGTTGGTTCTCCCTGAGGCATTAGTTCTTGAAAGAGAAGACCTGAAGTCCGAGAGGTTTCCTTTGTGCCAGCTACTCCCAAGGCCCGTGGGCATCCTGGTCATGCTCCGTGCTTGGTGGCACGGTTGGGGCTGCAGGATGCTGCCAGCATCCCTGCTCCTGCTGACACCTGGAAGAGACGCAAGGAAAAGGAGCTCGCTACCTTCAATAGCTAGACTGCAGCAGATTGTCAAAGGCAGCCTAATTTAATTAGAGTTGAACTGGATCTTTATTTAATGAGATCTGAGACTAATTAATTTTTGGAGTCACAGTACGAAAGACGCTTTGTTCCCTTTGAATCGGTAATTAAGTGAGGCATATGCAGACAGTCAATGCTCTGCTGCATTTGCAAAGGGTTTGTTCTCCTTCTTATCTTCATCTTCTTTGTATAAGCACTTTGGAATTAGGAATTAATTGTTTTGTTGCTAATGATATTGGGTATAATTATCTTGCTTTAGAATGGCAGGTTTGTCCAAGTCATGGGTCATGGGTACAGAGCAGAAGAAAAGCTGCCCAGGATCACGAGTTGTCCTTGAACTGCCCAGAGCTGAAGCTACTTTTGCTCAGGAACACAGTGGCCAACTGGGATCCACTGCAGGGTGGCAGGTGACAGCATTTCACAACACCAGCTCCAGCTGGCTTTCCAGTGTGGACAAGCTGTCTTTCATGTGGTTTATCCTCACCTGGTTCTACCAGAGTAGCATGGTCACACCACAATATTTAGCTGCCTGGTTCTGGGAGAAGGAGATTTTTTTGTCCGTTTTTGTTCATTTGTAGTGGCCCTGTGTGTACCACTGCACTGGATCAGAACAGCTTGGCTGTTTTGATCTTCACGCCCATAAAAGCCTCAGGGGCTCCGATGTTTGCAAACACAAGGCAGCATCTCATTAATTGAAGTGACATTCATTTGCAAGCCAAGAATTAATATTTTGAGTACTGATGTTCATGAAGTAGTCTTGTGTGAGTCGTTCCCCATTGGCACCAGCAAATAACCCACAATGTTCAATATCTAGCAGGTCATTTCCATTAGAAAGCAAACTTGGTGTTTGAGCCCAGCATTTCTTAGGATGTTCTTGATGAATCTTTTTCATTTATGATGCTCAAGACAGAGCTTCATGGTTGCTGGCAGCTGAGTTAGCACATAGATGAGAACAACTTTGATTTTTCTGAGGACCATCCTTGCCCGGACTGTTTTGTGGGCTCTCTTTTCTACCTCACTGCACATTTATGTACATCATCTATACCTGGGGTGTGCATCTGTATGAGTCTGCACGGAAACCAGGCGACATTCACAAGACTTTTTTCATCCATGTGCATGTGCTCTCTGTTGCAAAAGCTCAGCCTTTGAAGGCAGTGGGCTGGTAGAAGTTCACGGCTGTGTGATCAGTTCAAGCTACTGACATAGTGTATGTACTAAAACTTCCGACCTCAGCTCAGCCCATTAATCCAAAAAAAAGAAAATTGTGACTTCTTGGTGACACAACCTTATTGGAAAGAAAAGGAATAGTTCATACTGACAATAGATAGAAGCCAGAGCAATAAGAGTGTGTCCCTGTCAGGATACCACCCTGCCACATCCCTAGATTGATTTCTTGTTTTTTCCTCCCATGCATATCTTTGGAGATCCATTCTCATGTTCCACTGTCTTTCCAGGATCGTAGCGAAACCTCTCCCAGCGGGCTGCTCCAGAATGGCAAATATTTGGGACCTTTAGCACAAACAGGGCATGCACTGTTGATCCATTTCAACAGCCAACCCCAGTTTGTACACCTACATATTCAACTTTGCAGGAGACCTGTACTGAAACACATCTTCAGAGAATCCCTAAAAGCCTTAACTTTGGGACTCCAGCCTATCCTCTCTGCTGGGGTCTGTCTGTGATGAATGCAATCTGCTATAATCATGATTTCTTATCTTTCATTGCTTAAGGGCTGCTTTCCTGTTCCCTGACAGAGTCATTAATTTTTTCCTACTCTAATGAATCTCTTTCTACACTTTCAGATGGTCCAAACCTCTTGGTTTTTCTTCAGAAATTCCCCACAAGAGGCATCTGGTGCTCTTGCCTGGAGGGCACTGTAACCACAGGCAGTCGCCCGTGTTAGCTGGCTGCCAAAACGGCAAGGCAGTCCTGGCAAGGTCTGCTCTCCATTTCATTGAGACTGGAGCTCAAGAAAGCCATGCTGGTGGCTACACAGCTGTGTGCCTGCTGCAGGAAACCTTGGCCCATATGAGTCTTGCTGGGCAGGGGATGTTTTCAGAAAGGGGCTGCTGTTCCTTTGATCCTTTCCATCTGGCAAACAAGTGACCACAGGGCTCTTTGCCCTTTCTCTTACCCTTTCCAGCTCCCTATCCCAGCTCTGCCCCTCTCCCTGTTCCTGTTCCTGCACTTCTGGGAATTTCTGAGCTGCCTCAGGCACGGAGAGGTGCATTGGGCTTGCATTGATGTGGCAGTGCGGGAAGGCGAGGTGAGGGTGCCGAGGGCTGGAGCAGGAGAGCCTCAGAGCAGGTGCACTGCGGTGAGGGCATATGACTCCATATATCCACTTAATCACCTCCGAGCAGGTCTCCACCTATTCCTCCCTCTCCTTTTCTGGAAAGTTACTGTAACTCGTATATTTGTGATGTTTTCTGCTGCTGCAGGCAGGATGACTTGTTTACTACTGTCCAGTCACCTGCAAATAACTTGCTTTTGGTCAGCTGCATCGCCTAAGGACAGCCTGAATCTGCTGAATGGCTTCCCCAGCCTGGCTTGCATGGTTCTTGACCATTGTGAAGTGCAGGAGTTTCTCCGACAGCTTACGGCTGGTCTGACCTGAGATGATGGGGAGTGCACCATGAGGCACAAGGCACACCCTGAGCACAGAGCCATGCGGGATCAGACCTGGCTGGATGGAGAGGATGGCAGTGCAGTGTTTGCAGACAGATGTGAGCCCCTGTTCAGCCTAGACAAAAGCCAGCACTGGACGGAGCCGTGGCTATGTTGGTGCTGGGTGTATTGGTCTGGGGTCTCAGCCAGACTCAAATAACAGCACAGCTTTGGGTCCTGAGCTGAATCTTGCCTGGTTGGGGCTGAGCTCACTATGGGTCTTCTCAGAGACCAGCAGGACAACTCAACACACATATCCCACAGATATGGCAAATTTGTCTACAGAATCTAGTAGTAGTTCCATCCAGATTCCTCACCATTAATCTTCATCTGGCATCACACATCTGGAGGTCAACAGTGTTGAGATCAGCCAAAATCAATATAATTCTACATTGTGAGGGTATCCTCAGTGCAGTGCAGCTGTCCTTGCTATGCAGGGTGCATAACTTAATCTCCCAGAGCGACGTGTTAAACTGATTGCTTGGGAAGGTCAGTGAATATAGGGTGGTGGGTGGGGAAAATCCTGGGGTTTGATTCAGAATTTGTGCTATATCTTGTGAGTAAGAACACACATCTGACTCAAAGCACACAGCTCCTTTTTGGGCTGCAGTCTTTCACTGTGCTGCTTTCCTCCTTTCTCAGGGCTTACAGTACAGAATTGGCTGGCTCAGGGGTGCAAAAAGGAAGATCAGGAACAGAAATCATACTGAATAAAATTGATCGTGTGTAGGAAGAAGAGTAAGCAGGTTTTTATCCTTTTATGTAAGGGGGAGGGGGGATCATTCAAATGAAGGGATTGTTTCCCTTTTAATTTAGTTCTTGAAAAATGCCACAGTGAATTATTTAATCTCCTTAAGCAGATCCCCTAATCTGGCTTCCTTGCAGGCATTTGCTCACAGTGTCGGTGTCAGTCTCAGCACAGGGAAAGTTGCTCACAGTTCTGATTCCTGCGCTAAGAGTGATTTCTGCATAGCTGTTCCCCAGGCTGCTGGCTTGCTGAGCCCTCCCCAGGGCATGAAAAGTGGGAAAATACCAAAAAGGGAAAGAGACAGCTGGAGCCTGTTAATTAAACTGAAAACAATATCCCAGTGGCAAAAACCTTGCTCAAGTCAGTGAGAATTCTTTTGTGACTTGAATAAGGACAGCTTCAGCCCAGACCTGGATCCATGTGTCCCATTTATATTGCTTTTAGGCCACTTAAACCTCTGCTGCTTATATTTAGGTTTTGAACCTCACGTTGCACTCTCATCCATGGCCTGCTCTTGGCTCTGGTCACTTCTCAAATGATTCCTGAATGCAGCATCAAAGTCCAAACCAAACACTCCTCTGTGGCAGAAAGGGAAGACACCAGTTTTCAGGACCTCTGCAGAGGTAAATAAAACTGCTTTGCTTGAGGGCATAACTCCACATATGGCTCTGGAAAGATTTAGGAGGTCTTTGGAGAATGCTAGACTTTGTTCTGCTTCTTCCTTGAGGCTGAAGTGACTGATACTCTTCTGCTGTTGCTTTCCTTATGGCCTGAAGTTGAACTAGAATGACAGAGCAGGATTTTCTGGCTCTGGGACCAACTTCAAGGAAATCATCATGGAGAGTGGCTTCTTTTCATGCATGGTGTCTCCTGCAGGGTTATTCTCAGTGTGCATGTTATCACCTTGTGTGATATATAATCACCCAGAGGCTAGGACATGCAAGCACATGGTTATGAATACCCACAGAAACACTGTGATCCCTTGCCCTGATGCCAGAGATAAATACTTTGACTCTGGACTCTATTATATTCTCAGAACCAAACCACTCAGCAAACCTGCCTCGTGATTCCACTCAGCCCTGTCATAATGATTTTAGAAGAAAACCACAAGAAACGTGGTGGTTTTGGGTCCTTGTCAAAGCACCGCGGAAGAGTGTTGGTTGATTACTTTTTAAAAATTCATTTTAACATTACATTCAGAGTGAAAGTCTGGGCGTATACCTAAATGTTGGAAATGTAAAGAGGGTCTTACATACGATTGTGGTGAGAAACCACTGGATATCATTTGAAAACTTACTGTGGATGGAGGAGATGAGATAATTTAAATATAACTATGTGAAATCCCACCATGGAAACCGTATGTGCTTCTGGATTACTCTACCCTTTCTTAGCTTTCTCTTTTGTCTAAAAAGCTCTATTTTTTTCTGGTATGCTAACAAATATAAACATTCACACTTCAGCTCTGTGAATTTAACATTTTCTTCTCCTATCCCCTTTGTCTGTGCTTTCCCCAGACACTCACACAAACAAAAAGTAGCCCATGGCTTGTACTTGGAGAGGACGTGCCCCTCTCTCCACAACTGGGCATGGATGCAGTCGCAGGCAGCTGCCGTGAAACCAAATCTTTTTGTGATGAATAACAGCTCTGGAGCTCACCAGGCATCTGACTATGACTGGTGAAGGGATTGCTGAGGTCAGTGGCGGCGTGTGCAATTACAAAACACTGGGCAGTTGTCCAGGTGGTTGGTGGAGGCACAAGCACAACCCTACAGCTACGAGTGCGCTTGAGGCTCTGGACAGGGCAGGGTTGAGCACAGAGGAGTGTGGTGGTGGCAGCTCAGGCAGCTGCAGCTGTGTCTCGTGACAGTGAGCAGAGCTGTTGGGAAGGTGACTGAGAGGCTCCAGAGTCTGCAGCAAGTTTCTCCTCCTGGGCTATCCAACAGCCTATGGGCAAGGACAGCCAGCCCCAGCTGTGCAGGGAGAGTTAGTAACAATGCTCCCAGCTAAGCCAGAAGTGCTGCTGTGGATGGTTGGGGCACTGTCACGCCTTCATCCAACCCTCTTCTCTGCTGAGATAATTATTGTTGCTGCAGGTGTGGAACACAGTGGGGGCTTTGCCTTCAGATGCTGCTGACCACAGTATGATGTCTAAAGTCCCACCTTCCTTCATGTTGATGAGAAACTGGCCCATGAAATGATAAAGCTGAAACACTCGCAGGGACCTACCCTAGTAGGATGTGTGCGGTGTGACGACAAACACAGCAAGAGGAGCCAGGTGGGCAGCTGGGGTTGAAACTCCTTTAGCATCCATACCAAAAAAGCCCAGAATTTATCTATCCGAGTCCTTTCCCAATGCTGAGACTGCTGATGCATCAGGTGTTCTGAATTGCTCATCCTTCTCTCAAGTTCTTGTGGGACAGGAGCATCTGGGTTAGATGCCACGAGCAGATAGCACTGCCGTGGCCTCTGTGCCCTGGCACAGGGAAGTTTACAGTCCCTCCAAGAGGTGTGAAAGCTGACACAGCAAAGGCCTCCCAAAATTAATAACAGGATCTGCTTTGCGTGCAGAGGATCCTTTCCTCTTCCCCAGTGCTTTAAAAAGGAGTGCAAAGACACTTCATAGAGTGAAGACAGCCTTGCACACCATAGATGGAGCTTTCTTAGATCTCTTTAACAGTTGGAATTGTGAAATATTTGTTGCATCTGTAATTAGGGAGTAGAACAGATGGCTAAAGCTTAGTTATAATTAAAGTCTAATGCACAGGAAAAAAACCCAATGCAGCCGGTGATTCAGCAGCAACCAAAGAATGTTAATTCTTTCTTTGCTGGGATTAAGCTTCAATTGTAGGAATTGGGACTTCAGGGAAAGTCTGTTGCATCACCTATTACATAGGGACATGGCTCTGTATTAAAGGATGGTGTGGAAATTTTTGATTGCTATGTATTAAGTTATATTGTGTGGTCTTGCCTACCTCAGTAACTTGAAATCATGTGTGAAAAAGGCATGTGAATTGTTTTAACAATACAGAATCTGCATGTTGCAATCCGTTTTAGAAGAGACTTTCTTAAAACCTGTCTGCCTAGTAATTGATTGCCAATGCTTCAGGTTAAGGTATTTGGAAAGAGGCATTAATTAGGTGCTCTTAGACAGGAACATATTTTATTCATAGATATGTTTTAAAAGGACCTTTCAGAAATATCATTTAAATCACATTTAACAACACTTTCAAGAAGAGACCTCATGACATGAGAACTGGAAGCAATTGAATAAACTTCTCATTTCCTGAGAGGCAGGAGTTAGCATCAGGCAAAGAAACATGGAGTGGTGTTACTGTGAGCTGTGCAGACTCTGGAAATGGTTTTCATGTTTTATGGTTTTCTCACCCTATTCTTATTAGAGCAGAGGGGGGTCTATAATACATCCTACCAGAGGGAGCCAGCTCTACCAGAAAGAGAACATGAACAGTTCTGGACCATTCCTGGAGACTGAGAAAATATCAGAGGAAAAGTTCTTATGAGCATTTCCCTTCCTCACCTTCTGAGATGACTTACTGGAAAGGTTCACCTCTATCTACTTGGGATATTGGGACATCCATTATGACACCAATGATGCACTTGCTGGGGCTACAGCTGCCTGAGAGGTTTTAGAGGTGTCCCCTCCTCCCTTTGCAGCAGGCTGGAAAGAGCTGTGTTAAGTGACAGGTTTTTCTCAAAGCTGTCGTCAGCCTTGAGTGGCTCCTGCTGTTTCAGGACCTGTCCCTGGAGGACTTGGGCGGCATCTCTTTCATAGTGAGCATGAAGGGAACAGGGAATGCCAGTTACTTGATATTTATTGTGGATTATAGGCGTGCAGACAGCCCATAACTGCTCAGTGGCTATTCAGCATCCCTTGCATTTTGGTTTTCCCTCAGTGCTGTCTTAAGCTGCAGCAGATTTTGGTGCAGGAGTTGTGTGTATCCTCTGTGGGCTCCACAGGACTTGTAAAAGACACTACATTTAATGCAGTTCGTGCTGGGAGACCTCGAGCAGGAGGCAGGTGGTGTTAAGGTTTCTGAACTGATGTTGTTTGGGCAACTTGTGCTATGCTTTGGAGCCCCACCCTTAAGAAGGGTGACTTGGGAAAAAAGCAAACAAAACCACAAACAAAAAAAAGCAGGAATATTTCCCATCTCTGCACTTGTCTCAAATGTGGACCTAGGGCTAAAATACCCTTGCTGTTCAGGGCTAGTGCACTCCTGCAAGACAGAGCTGACCTCTGCTTTCACACCCACACAGACCATGGTCTCCAAGTGAATCTGGAACAGCCCCCAGGAAAAAGGTATGGAAAGTTAGTGGCCACGAAGAAGGGCAGGATTCAGCTCACTCAGCCTTTTGATGGATGGCAACAGGATGGGGAATAGGGGGACCTAGCTCAATTTCGCCAAAACTCATGCCTGCAGGACTTTTCAGGAAAGCTAATATGCAGGGAGAAAAAAAAAAGCACTCTCCTTCACCCTTATCCCTGCTCTGAAATTCAGTATTTCTGACCTGTCACCCCATGAGACAACAGCAGTGAGACTTGGCAGTACAGGGTCCGTGGAGCACCTCGGAGTCAGTACCACCGGTACCAGGAGTTCTGGGCGGCTGCTGCCACTGCCCAGCTGCCAATAATGCCGTGGCAGGGATCACCAGAGGGCAGGGAACCCTGGTGGCAGGGATCACCAGATGGCACTGTTACGCGCACTCGCAATAACTCACTTTCCTGCACGGTACTGCCTCGGAACAGGCAGCGTTGCCGAGGTTTTTAAGTGGCTTATTGCTGAAAATCAGCTATTGGTTCTCAGTCTGCCCGCTGTGTTGCTGCCTGGGGGAGGCTTGATCCCCTCAGAAGGAGGGACTGGGCTTCTAAAAATGTAGGATCACCTGTGTGTTGGGTACCTCTTGTTTTAGCTGAGTTACCCGATGATGTCCCTTCTGGCAGCTTCACTCCCCAAGGATGAGCAATACTGGCTTCTGCCATCCCGTGGCCGTGGGAAAATTGCCCTGGTTTGAAAAGCTGAAGGCTGAGTTGGGAGTTTGGGACTGGGAGTTATCTTTTGCCTTCTCCGAGGGTGCAGTGGTGTATGACGTGCTTAGGCTGAGTCACAGCAGAAATTGTTTCACTTTGGAAAAAGTGAGGTGCAAAGATTTGATCATATCACATGTGAGGCTTTGTTTTTTTTCAGGGATGCATGTATGGCTATTAACATCAAAGCACAAGGATGGGAGCAATGCAAGAGACTCTCTTTTAGTCGTTATCTTCTCCACAAAGACATGAAACACTGGCTCTTCAGCTTTCCTCAGCTTTGCCCTGAGACGGGAAAGAAGGTTTTATTAACTTAAGTGACACCAAACTCTTATTTTATGCCCCTGTACTGTACTGTCACTGATTAAGTGGATTCTGTGCTCTATTCTGAGGAGGATGGACCAATTAGCAGAGTTAAGCATGTCCCATCCCCACCGTTTTTCAAACTGTATGCCTGGAAAAGGACCTGTGCCCCTAAACGCAAGCATTCTTGGGCTCTATCTCCAGCACAGACTGGAGGGAAATTACTACCTATGTGAACACACCCACCTTAATGGTGAGCTGGGTACTGCTGGCTGGGGAGGTGTGGAAGTGCAGGCTTTAGCAGAGGATGTGCAGGTTTGCAACCAGGGCTTCCATTGCTAGTGGTTAATGCTTTAGGGATTTTTGTTTTAATTGCTACTGTTCTTGAACTGGCTTTAATCCCATTAGTTCAGGTATGCCTGCAGGAACTGTGCTTGCACCTTGAATTGCAGGAGAGACATAGCCTTAATGCTGGGAACTAGAGCTCTGCCAGCCAAGCAGTGAGTTTTTGTTGTATCCTGTTTGGAAATGAGAAATTCTTTTGAGACCGATGCTTTTGCATTGAGGATTTATTTTCTGAAGCTGCCAAAAGGCCAGACAGGTTTCTACTTTTGCAGAGCATGCAGGAGATGGGAAAGTGCAGGAACAGCAGGGTTGATAGCAGCGACATGACATTGCTACAATTCAGCTCAGCTCTGACTCACAAGGAAGAGTTAGAGGCTGTGAAAGATGAGTGATGCAGCAATAAACTCAGTTTACTGCATTTGTGTGTCTTCCATCGAGGCTGACAGTAAATGGTCTCCTTGTTAGGAACTTTCTCTCTGAGTCAATCTCTCCACACAGACAACTTGATTCAGCAAATCTTTTGCTTTGCTTCACGTAGAGGAAACCTCTTCTTTCATTTGCTGCTGGACTGGTGCTGCTGCCTGTCACCAGCACTTCAGAAGCTGATATCCTGGAATTCCATGAACCAGCCTCTGCGGCTTCTGATGTGAACACCTGGAAGATATGAGCAGAGCGTGAGAAAACTCTGGGATGGGTCTGTAGTGAGAGGATGAGTGTGAGCCTGTGCTAGAAAACTGATGGGAAATTGCAGGGAGCTCCTGGTCCTGCCCTGCTCCGCCACCCACCCCATTGCACAGCAGGGCTGGGGCAGACCTTCACCCACAAGGGATGTGGTCACCGAGGTTCCTGTCCCCAACCTGGGCTTGACCCTACAGGGTGTGATGACACTATGTGTATTTGTGGCGCGGTTCTTGCCAGAATGCCAGACGTGTCGTGTGGCAGCTGAATGGGGAGACCAAGCCTTCCACCTACACAGCTCCTACCACCCCTTTGATATGCAATCCTGACCCCACGGCAGGGTGTTGCCACCTGTCCTGGGGCGCTCCGGCCTCCAGACCCACTTTAGCCCAGGCTGTGGCCCCACTATGTCTCGGGAACGTCTGGAGACGTGGCGCAGCTGCACTGTCGTCAGGGAGGGAAATTCCCTCCCTCCCTGCCTCGGGTGGCAGGAGTTTCCCGTGGGAGTTGTGCAGTGTCCTGCCAGCTCTCGAGGACAGGGCAGGCTCTCCTGGGGCCGACCTGGGAGACAGCCTCCTTTTGGCCTTGTTTCTGATTTATGACTATAGTCGCTGCTCTGTGTTTTACCTTCTTCGCACCTGCCTGAATAACCATAAGGCTTGGCAAGGGAGATGGAGCAATATTCCAAATTTAGTCTCTCAGACCTGGCTCCTTTTGCTCCCTCTTCATAGAGAGAAGAGCCCTGTTTTTTAGTAACAGTGGAAAGAAACCTCTCCAGTGCTCATATCTGCTCTTCGCTGATGGCATTACCCTTTTAGTTAGTTTTGTTTGATGACTCCTCAAGGCGAGGAAATGGAGACTGCAGTTTCCAAAACACATGTTCAGCTTCAAGTCTGCTCCTGTGCCATCTCCTTCCAGCTACTTGAAAACAAGGGTCAAAACTTCTTGCTGCCCCCACTTCTGGAGAAAAAAGATGCAGTGGTGGGAAGGTCTCCAGGAGAGGAGACATCCACAGCTGTACTGAGGCTTAACCAACAGACTGTGACACAGGAAACTACGACTCTGAGGATTTGATGGGGGGGTCAGTGAGATAAAGAGGCTGATGGATTAGAAGTGAGGATTAGAAGTGAGGTCGGCCTCAGGCAAGCTTTTTGGCTTGGCGTGATCCCATGGAAACTGAAGGAGTTGGTGCTTGCAGGAGGCCCAGAGCACAATTCAATTAACCTGCTGAGATGGGTGCTCTGGGCTTTCTCCTAGAACCAGTCTCTGCCCTGGGACCTGGAAGATGGCAAAGCCTAGGGCAAACAAAGGATGCCACTAAGTGTCCCATGGGAGCTGGAAGTCTCCATAAGCATGTGGGAGAACAGGAAAACAGTAAAAAGTGCTTTGCTGCAAGTTGTGGGGTTGAAATAGAAAGGGAGGCAGTGAGAAACTCCTGCTGTAGCTGTTCTGTGTGACTTGAAAGTATTAATAGTTTCAGGGTTGCTCAAGCAGAGAACTATGGTATGTCCTGAAGAAACTACAAAGTAGGTGATGGTGAGGGAGGAGAACATGGAAGACTTCAGCTTTTCTCCTGTGGGGCAGTCAGTCTTCCAGTCCCTGTCATCTGAGTTCCTGCTGAGACAAGATCCTGGGGACAAACACTCAACAAGTGGTTTGTGCCTCATGAAAACATCTGTTATCCCTGCGAAGGAAAACACCAAACTATACTGACCTTTGCTGTGAGTGGATGTTGCTCTGACACTGTAGATGTGACGGAGGAGACACCAAAGGCAACCAGACATCTCTGAAAGCAGTTCCCATTGTCCTGTTGAGCAGGGCTGGAACAGTGCCTTGTCCTTTGTTTCCTCCTAACTCTGCCTAAACAGTTGATGGCCAACATGAGGATTGTGCAGAGCTCCAGGTGTGTGGCATTCACAGGCAGATGGCAGCTTGAAGCTGGTGTGTATTTTAAAGTCCACAGTTGTTGGCACTGAGATGTTCAGGTTTAGCTGGAGGAGAAGGATGTGGGGAGAGGTACATTAAGACATCGTTGTCATCTTCTCTCTAGATGTGCCTGTCGTGCTGGACTGCTTGCTCACTGGATTGTCATCAGTCCTGGGCCCACACTTGGCCATCAGTGACTAAGCATCACCTGCATAGATGTTGGGAGATGCTGCCTGGGCTCAGTCCCTCAGGCCCCACCGGCAGGTCTGTGCTCCCCAGGCAGGGCAGTGCCAGCATGGGGTTCCTGGGGTATGAGTGCCCTTCTTTGCTGCTTTGTGTTGGCACTAGGGGCAAAAGGTGCTGGGGGGAATGGGCAGGATTGTGTGTAGAATTGTGGTATTTTTATTTACTAATTTACTTTTTAAGTTTGCTCTCCTCCTTGTCCCTTGTCTCTCAATATGGAAGGTGAGTGGGGGCGAAGGCTTGTATGGGACAAAAGCCAGAAATGTGACACTTCTGGAGCAGTGGGATCAGAGATTGGCTGGAGGCAAAAATCTGAATTCTTAAGGAAGTTTTACCACCATTGCAGCATTGAGGTAGATCCTCCAAATCCTGTGAGGGTCATACTCCTGTTTCCTCTTTCCCTTCACTGGAGTTACTGAAGAGTAGTCTTTGCTTACTTCTGTTCATAAAGCTCCTAAAACCTTAATTCCTTTGAAACCTTTGAACATCTCTAATATTTAGCTAAAATTGAAAAATGCGCTCAAAAGGCACACCGACATGGGTTTCTGTTCCCTTGGATACCCAAGTTAAAACATTTTGTTGCTGGTAGGAGGGAACTATTTCCTTCTCTTCAACTTTTTCTAACAAAAAATCCCCAAATATCCCACAGACTTCTTGCCCTTAAAAGAAATTAATTTTAACTTTAAAAAAAAGAAAACAACAAACGACCACAACCACTCCCCTGGAAACCCCGAGCTGTGAATGAAACGTTTCATCCCCTGGCGTAAAGGGTGAGTCTGATTTCAGGCAAATCCTGAAGCCAGCGGTTGCAAAGGTGGCTCAGAGCAAAGCTGGCATCTTCCTGTCTTCTTCAGCTCCAAGTGGTTCAGAGGTCCCTGGACCCACAGAACAGGACAGGAGGCACGGAGATGTCAGGACACTGCCTCTCCCTTGTGCCTTTTACAGGATGGGGCTGCACACAGGCATCCTGGCCCCGACCTTGGGTGGCGGTGGGGAGACCATTATAAATCCCCAGCAGTCTCCTCCCGGGGATATAAATGTTTGCCTCTGCTAAAAGATAATCTCCTGGTCATTTCAGTGACAGCTCAAGCCGAGAGAGGGTGCACGGAGGGGTAACAGGAGAGTATTCCACAGCTGTTTCCCGGCGGTCCGTCTCTCCCAGACGCGGAAGCAGCAGCGGCGGCGGAGCGGAGCGAAGCACCGCATTCCTGCCCACCTACACACATGCCTCCTGTGCTGCCTGCCTGCCGCGAGCGCTGCGGGCTCGGCTGTAAATCCGCCGTCCAGACAGATCCCTGACACCCCGGCTTCCGCCCCGCTCCTGCGGGACACGTGCCTGCAGCCGGGAGATCAGCCTCACGCCCACCAGCAGCAGGGAAGCCTCCCAGGAGGGGCAGTGAACACCGAGGATGGCACAAGTTCCTTTTCTTCTTGAGGTTTGCCACTGCAGGAAGCTCCCCCTTGCCTGTGCTCCCAGGATCATAGAATCATGGACTGGTTTGGGCTGGAAGGAACCTTAAAGATCATCCAGTTCCAAGCCCCCTGCCACGGGCAGGGACACCTTCCACTAGAACAGGTTGCTCAGAGCCCCATTCAGCCTGGCCTTGAACACTTGCAGGGATGGTCTGTCCACAACTTCTCTGGGCAACCTGTTCCACTGCCTCACCACCCTCACAGCAGAGAATCTCTTCTTAAAGCAAAGATTTTCTCCCTAAAGAACGAATTTATTCCTAAATGAAGTTTACTAGTCCTCGTGTACCCACTCCGACCCCCCTCTGAAATCCCCAACTCTCAAACGTCTCAGGCTCCATCTCCCAGCAGATTTCCTTTAAGGCAGTGCAAATGAACTTGGCCAAATACCACTGAGCCCCGAGAGCCTCCCAGCTATGCATGGGGCACTGGCAATTCACACAGGCACACACCCTGTGCTTGTGTTTCCACTGCCGACCGTGCTATGCAAAGTGCCTTGCAGCTGAGAGGAGCAGGATGCAGCCTCACTGCACTGGTGAATGTCTCTGCCCAAATTCATGGTCGATAAACCCACAGCTAAGTGCTGGCTGCAAGCAGGAGGGAGGAAGGGAGTTTGAGTTGCAGGAGAGAAATCAGGACACTTGCTGGCTTTTGCAGGGGGCTTTTGTATACCACGGCCAGTGGGTTTCCATGGCTCTGTTTTCCACCTGGGAAAAGCAAAAGACAGACCTGAGCTACCCCAGATCATGTCCAGATCTCTGTGGGAGGCTGAAAATGTCCAGTTCTCTGGGAAAAGCAGGCAGGTGCTGTGTGCACTGCCAAAGCAAACCAAACCATGAGCAATTTGCATTTGCCCAGCCCCAGGCACGAGGGCTAGTACAAGTCTTGGGCAGTTTTGAAGTTTTTGAAGTTTTGTAGAAATGTCCTTGCTAGAAACCCCTCTCATCAGTGCCTTGTGAGTGAGAAAACAGCCCTGCTACAAGCCACTATTTCTCATCAGAATTATGTGCTGCTGCTTTTTTAAATTAATTTTTTTTTTCAGGAGAAATTATTCTTTTGGTGTGAATTGCTAGCTGGAGACTACCACGTCTTGACTGCGGTGCTGCGAGACGTATTCAGCATTGCAAACAGGAATCACAGGATTGGGGGATTGGGCTGTAACAGACTTGTATTTACTGTGCCTGGGGTACCAAGGCTGTGCAGAGCTAAGGCAGTGTAAAACCAGAGACCATGTTCACCCTCAGAGACAGGGGCCAGCCCAGCAGCATCAGTGTCAGGAGCTGCCAGTTTTACTCCACAAAGCCCTTGGGATGTGTGATCTGGGCACGTGCGCTGGGAGCAGGGAATAACTCCCACCTGGAGACAGACCCAAAACCAGGCCGGCAGTGTGGACCACGAGTTTGTCTGGCCCTCCTTGCCCATTCCCAGGAGGTATTTGCCCACAGCCCCGATTTCAGCAGCAGAAGGGGATGCAGCCACTCTGAAGCTCACCCTGGGCTGCTTTGTGTGTGTGCAAGCCCTGGTGTTATTCTTCCTCTCTCCTCCCCAGCAGATTTGGAGATTCCCACACTTCCTCCCTGATGACACAAGCTAGAAGGTTTGATTTTTACTCCAGGGTTCAGCCTAAGAGAGAAAAGGTGTTTGATATTACTGTTCTTCCACAGGTCAGGCAGGGGAAGCAGCGTTCAGCAGTAGGGAGCCCTTAACTCCAGTTAACAGACACATCCTTCACTTCCAGCCTCTCTTCCTTGGTGAGTGCCACTTAGTGAAAGCTGCTTGGACTTGGCCGGGGATCAGCCCTGCGCGTTCACAGGATTCACAATTCACAGATGTTAGGAACTATCAGGCCGAGTGTGGGTGGAGAATGTCAAGTCTGAAATAGCTCTCCTGCCACCCTGGCACAGGCAGCAAAGAAAATGTTTCCACGTGGCATTCTTCAAACCAACATTTCCTACAAGGAAAAGAGGGGAGAAATAAGGGGCAATTGCTGCCGTCTCAGAGGGTTCCTGGCTTTTGGTCAGGGGTGGCTGGAATTTGTGCTGATATCAGCACAAAATATGCCCTATAGGTGAGCTACCGGGCAGTCCCTTACACTCCTTGTCCACACAAACGTATAGGTCTGCTTGAAGATGCAATCCCTCTGGTGCACAGATATGTGAGTGCTATTTTTTTCCTGCTGGAATCCATTTTAATTTAGCTCCTGATTCATATTTCATTCATTCTCCAAACCCACAAAACCAGGATAGGTTTACAGCCTGTACTATTTGGATAAATCATGGAGGGGGAAAAAACAGGGCAACAAAACAGGTTGCTTTCCTGAATGATTTTCTGTGTGACTCAAAAGAGAGAAAAAAGAAAAAGAGGCGGTGGGGAGAGAATTAAAGCAGTCCTTTCTTGCTTTCATGTTCCTTCCAGAAAATCAGATCTGCTTTTCATCTCTGGTAGTTTGTTTTGGTGGACTTTACTCTTGGTTCTCTAGACTTTAGTATCTGACAAAGATGTGATTTCTATTTTCTTACTTTTACTTTCTCCTCAAGATAATTGAAAATATTGGGGTTTTTTTAATGTGGAAAATGTATATGCTATTTACAGAACACCAGAACAATGCAAGATTTCTGTGGCATCTCAATTGTTTTGGAAAAAATGGTGAAAAGCTATGAAGGGAAACATTAACAAATATATCTGATAGTTTTCTTCCAGGGAGGAGGGCAGGAAGGGGAGGCAGAGGAGCAAAAGTTCAGAGTTAATTTTAATTGAGGAATTTCCCCATATTTTGTCATTCAGCTTTTGAAACTGTGACCACAACAGACTGTTTGAACTATGGTGTGAGAGAGACTGAAAAATTCCCCAGGCAACTATAAGCAGGTACTAACCCCAGAGCTGACAAGGAAAGCTTTGTAAGTACGTTGAAATTCAGCACGGGTGCTGCACCCAGCAGAGGAAACTCCGGCCATCTGGAGACAAGGATGACCAGCGGCCACAGCAGCTTGTAAAATTGCAAGAGCTGCCAAAATTAAACTGTGAAGTCAGGCGGGAAGGCAACCAATGACTGGCGAGATCAGAAGTTCAGAGAAGCTCCAGATGAGCTCCTAACCACAAGTGTGGCCAGCGTACACCAAAGTTTATTAAGGATGTTGAGAGGAGGGGAAAATATCTGTGCAGAAGATGCCCAGCTGGCGAGGAGGGAGTGGTGGTGATGCTCGGGTAACTGGATGAATCCCATTGGCCAAGTCCCCGGGAGATCCCTCCCATCCACAAGTGTAAAATAAATCTCTAAAGTTGTACCTCGTGTACCACTTGACCCTATTGCTTTTAGCCTGCTGGCTTTATATCTATTTATTTATTTTATTTCGGTTTGTCCCCAAGGAGGGGCTGGAAGGAAATGAATTTTGAAGCAGCACCTTTCACCACTTTGCCGTACTACCCTGATCCCTGCATCCAGCGGTGAGTCTGAGCGTGACGTAACTCTGCTATCACAGGTTTGATCGGAGTCTCTTGTGTAATTTTTAACTTTCCTGCTATCAGCCGGTGGCAGCTGGGCTGCATGAGGAAAAAATGTGCCACTCTCTTCATGCTCAGTGGAGCTTATTATTATTTTTGGCTTTCTAACAGGTTACTGTTTAATTATAGGCATCCGTTTAAGATATCCCCTTTTCCTCTTTGGCATTAGAGGAGAAAAATATATGATAAATAACACGAAAGCTGATAGTATCTTTCCCTTTTGTTTTGGAGCAGAAGGTTACACTGTGCTTTGGGTAGGACAGGAATGGCTTTAGCTTTCTGTGGTGTGTTTGTTTCTTTAAATGAAAAAAACTCTCGGGAATAATATGAGCTGAACTATTAAGCCCTGAGATTTTTTAATTTAAAGGATAAATAATTAATTTAAAAGATTTAGAGAAGAAAAAACTGCACTTCTAAGAGAGAGCAATTTTCCAGGAATATTTTTTCCTTCTGTCTAACAGCCAGCGTCAGAGCCTGACAACCACTCTTATTTTAGCTTTGTTGTTACACTGAGTTTTATAACTTTCCAGCAGATAAAAGAGCATGTCCACACGAGGTGTCACAGTATCACATTGTCGGTTTGTTTGTTTCTCCCAATAGAAGATACTATATTTAAGCATGCAAATGACATGTAGATGGTATTTTTCCAGTCGTAAAGTTTGGAGAGGTGAAATCCTCTGGGCACAGTCACTTGTTGAGCTCCTTTAAGACTGGTTTCTGTCCGTGTTTTGTAAAAGCCCTGCCTGGTGTCTCACGGAGGCATTCGATCCCAGGAAGAGTTAACTATTAACTCTGCATCCTCTGCAGGGTGTTGGAGAAAGGGCTTGGCCACCATCACCCAGCCCGTGGCATTGCAGGCAGCTCTGTGATCTCTGTTTTTTCCCCCACTGTTGTGATTTGTTACAACGTTTGTGGGGGCTTTTATGCGCCCTTAGTCCCGGGTGTTCGGTGCCACTGCTGTGTGAAGGTCCTGGGGAGGAGAGTGGAGACCTGGCAGCGAGGAGGGGCCGCGCTTGGGGCCAGCAGAGGGAAAGGAGAGGCTGGGAAATAGCGCACGGTCCTTGGCCGCGCTGCCGGGGCAGAGGAAGATGGAACGGAGCCGGGGGTATTGGATTCCCCAGAGAGACCTTCCACAGCACGAGCCCCAGGGCTGGCCAGGCACATGCAGCCACGCTCGGATCTCCTGCAGATCCACGCAGCCCCGCTGACCCCGGCGGGGATGTGCCTGTGGCCAGGAGAAGAGCAGTGCAAGAACAGTGACCATCCAGCAAGGTGGATTTGGGCTGGCAGCAGTGGAGTCTTCAGCAGATTAATGTTTCCATGGCTGGACACCCCAGCCAGGCAAATTCCAAAACTGAAAATGAAGAAAAAGGAAAAAAAAACTGACATTGGAAAGCGTGAAGATGCACTGGGAAGTGTACCTGAGTTCTGGGACAGCTTCCCAGCCCGTGAACTCCCGCCAGTTTGTATCCCATCTCATGTCAAATAACAGGTTCAGAAAATTGGTGCTGTGGCTCAGGCAAAAGTTCAGCTGGAGCATGAACTAAAGAGAAAAAGAATCCATTGGTTGTATTTGGTAGAACTTTTTAAATGAGCCTTTTACCCCTTCAAATCTGCCTCATCCAGCAAGTCAGGCCTTTCAGTAGAAATGCTGCTCCTCACCACATACCTTAGCAGCATGGTGAGTTTTTAAGTGACCATTGAAGTGTGGGAAGCCTCAGGACGGATAGAATTTGTGACACCCCTCAGTCATAAAACCTGTTTGAGATGTAGCTTAGAGTAACAACATGTCTCAGCTGTTATGCACGTCTGTTTACATGAGCCAAGAGTGGCATTTGTTCAATTACTAGTGACTGCTCTGCCACAGGTCAAAATCAGCTCGAACCTGGTCCCAAAGATACTTTTCTCAGCCTGAGACATAGATGGTCTTCATCTTTAAGCTCCATTGGTTGCATATTCAGGATGTGTTAAGTGACATTTCTCTGACTGCTTTAACAAAATTCAAGTTTCAGAATTGCATTTATTTTACACAGTTTGAAACACTTCTGCTTTGATGTGGTCAAAATACTTCATTTAGCTAATACCAGTGTGCTTCTTTGCAACCTTAAAATTACATCTAGTAATTATCTAACCAGCAAACTGATAACGTTGAGCTGAGGTATGCTGGCAAAAAACCAATAGTGAAAGCTGCTTTAAAGGCTGTTAAACTGGTGGGAGGCTATGCGTGTCACACAGCTTTCCCTGTAGTTCAGTGTGGAGGGGGAAGCAGTTATAAATCCCAGTTAACTCTAAGATTTGTGGCTTTGATTTACCCTCTGCTGTTGCTTCATCTATTTATCTCTTCAGTTTGGGGGTGTCCAGCCGGCAGGACATGTGGGAGGCAGCTAAAACATTTCCTCTGCCAAGAGGTGAACATAGATCACACCAAGGAGCATTAGCTAATGTGCCATTATGATGCTCAAATGCTTCATGCCTGTCATTTCACAGGCCACTGTGAAATGATATGTCCAAACAACACAGTAATTCAGTGCCACAGAAGAGGAAAAATAGCTGAGTGCCCAGACTTTGCGCCATGTGTGATTGTTTAGGCCGCTCTAGCCTCTGTTTCAACAGCCCAGCTCCCTCATTTATGCTATTAAATTCTTTCTAAATGTGGGTATCAAAGCAAAGCATCACAAAAAGTCCTAGAGAACTCAGCTGGGGCACAGGGCAGCAGCCTCCTCCTTCACAACCCCACTCGTTGCTGTGTGCTGGAGTGCATTGCTGGAGCTGCAGCCCAGCTGAGAGAGGGGCAGAGGGGCACTGGGTGCTGCTGGGGATGTACGTGCTTATGCAGAAGTGAAGGATGCAAATGTAGCTTGTGACTGAAGTGGGGTTGTTTGGACAGGTGTATCCTGAGTCTGCTCATCTTTGTTCTTAAACAGAAAGAGCTAAGAGATGCTAAAATTCAGCAGACCTCAAAATCTTTCTCCTTCTACTTCCCTTGTAACGGGAACTAGTCAAAATCAGGAATACACACAGTGCTCTGGCTCCTGGGGCTCGGGAAGTGCAGCTGTAATGAAAGAAGCACCTGCACTGAAGTGCCAGGCCACTGACCCCCATGAATTACTGGCTGGGATGGTACCGTGGGAGCTCCTCCTGTGCTGCAGAAAACCCAGGTCAGCTCTGAGTCATAAAAAGAGCTGATTATCTGAAACAGGCGGGATTTCCACCTTCCAAGAAGTGCCCACCTAGCTGCAGCTGAAAGCCACTAACGTAAGATGAAGAAGGCACTGTAATTATGATCAAAGTCCAGCTGTTGAGAGCTATGTAATTAGTATCTCTCCCCAAAGCTGCTTTTTTTTCAGCTAATGCCTGGTTGGGGGAGTGATGTTTACAGATAAGTTACTTGTGTTCTTGGAAATAATGATCATTAGGCTGTATTTTACCCAGGAGCTCTCTTCTTTGGGGGCTGTTGGGAATGCACCTGCTGGTGCACTGGACTGTAGTCCTGCCTGCCCTGCTCCTCCCTCTCCCCATGCCCAGGCTAATTGGTGGCCTCAGGATTTGACATTGTTGGTGTGTTGAAGGTGTTCACTGTGGCTCACCCCTCCCTTTTGAATGAAAGGGCTCTCACACAAGCTGCTCTTTCTCCTTTCATTTCTTGCTTTGTATTCTCAGCACAACGTGATACAGTCCAGCCTCCCAATTCTCACTAATAACAGAGGAACAACCCTGAAATCCTCTGGTCTCTGCAGCATCTGTGCTGGAAACCTGGTTTCTCAGACATGGTCCTGGGTTTTGAGGAGGTTGCCAAAACCAAAAAATAAAAAAAAAACCCCAATCCAGGTATGTAGAAAAAAATTTAGTTTTAGAAAACAATGAGGAAAACTGTCAGAAATTAGTTCAGGAGGGTATTAGAAATTAGTTGGAAAGGAGGGAAGTGTATGAGCCATGGAAGCATCATCTATTGGGTGCTGTATCTGGATGGATTTTGGTGAGCAGGGCCTAGCTCCAGCCAGCCAGAGCTCCTGGGTTCAAAGAGATCTTTCATCAGGAGCATTGCATGTGTCACTTCACCTTCCCTCCTTGGTTCCCACACGTATCAAACAGGGCTGGCGGATGGACTGCAATAATCAGAGAGGAGTCTGGCCAAGGTTAATGCTGCAATGCAGCACAAAGGTGAAAACTCACTGTACCCCGTGCTCATCACTGCCAGTAGGCACTGATGAGACTGCAGGCTTCTCTCCCTTGGTTTGGGAGGGGGCACAACCAGACAAAATGTGCTGGCTACAGGCAGCAGAGTGCTGTGTCCCCTCGTGGCCGTGAATCAATGCTGGAGTAATCAGCTCTCCTTTCACTTGGGTATCAGCTGGGTGACATTGTGACAGAGATTTGCTTAAGTTGTCATAGGGTCGCATTCCACAGGAGCATCTCATCCCACGTGCAGGCTCTGCACCACCCTTGCATTTGGACAAATGCACATTTTTTCTCTTTCCTCATACTATGCTTTGCTGAGGAATAACTGAACTCCTGCTATGACAGAGTAGACAAATTTCAGTTGCCTTCACCTATGCAATGGGAGCCTAAATTTGCTGTGTTGGCAGAAAGACCTGAAGTCAATTAAAGAAAGACACGTGACTTGGTATAGATCTATTTGCAGAAACAGCCAGTGATAGTGCAGGTACTTTCCAGAGACACAGAGAGGGCCCAGAAATTGTTCTGAGCAGCTTGTGGTGTACTCAGAGCAGCTGCTGACTTCTGAAGGAGCAGAATTGGCTCCATGCAGGAAGGAAAAGTGGAGGGGAGGTGGAGGTGCTCTTGCCTCTGGCTTTTGTGAGCTCTCCTGTGGGGCAGTGGTCGCCTTCACAGCTGTGCTGCTGCCCCGGTAAAGAATCCGTGGGGGAAGGACCATAGCTGGAGCCAGATGCACATGAGGGGACAGCATTCCGTGTGCCAAAACACCTCCTGCAGAGTGGCCTCCTTGGCAGGAGGGCTTTGCAGTGCAGATGCTGCCAGCATGGGACCTCTTAGCTGCCTCCAGCACCTCGCCAGGGATGTGTGCTGCTGGTGGTGAGGAGGGGAGGGTATGTATGTCATCCTCGAGGTCTGTTCTTTGGTCACTGTCCTGTTCTTGTACTGCAATCTCACCAGAAGATGGGTTTAGAAGATGATAGAATTTTTGCAAAACAGCGCTCAAGAGCTGCACATCAAACCCTCTTTCTTCCTGGCAGAGCCCCTGCACTCTGCTTATCCCTGCTGTCCCTCTCTGTTCTGTCCCTGCTGGACTTGTTTGCTCCACAGTCACTGACAAGGACAGCACTTTTTTGTCTTCAAAACAGTATAGGCTTCTCAAGAAAATATTTGTCTGCTTGGAGGGCCTTTTAGGGCTGCTTAAAGGATTAAAATGGAACCAAACCAACCATTTTCTGTTTTTTCTCAGATCTCAAAGGACTGTAAGGAGAACATGTAAAATCATTCACGGGGTCCTTTGTACTGTGAGGAGAGGACACCTAATTCATAGTGCCTTTCTCGACTTCCAAAAACCCTGAAGAAATTAAAGAAGCAAATTCTTAACAGTTTATCTGTTCAGAGGTGTTTAGGGTATTCATGGTACATGTAGGAAGTTACAATTCCATGCTGATTTACATTGTACCTTCTGCTACAAGCTAATTTGCAATAGCTCCTCTCAACAAACACAAGGATTTCTGGCCTGACACAAAGCAAAAGGGCTCAGCTTCGATTTGGGGAAAGATAAAACCCTCTGCTGTTCAATGTGTCCAAAGAATATTGAACCCTTATAAAATAATTTTAATAGGGTTCATAAGTTATGGGGGAGGAAGGAGGATCTTGGATGGGGAAGAAATCAAGGAAACTTGGCTTTCAATTTGGTGCCTGGCTCTAAGCTAGTTTTGCACTTACGTGAAAACTTCCTGGGAACATGGACATCGAGGTGGGAGTGCTTATTCTGCCATACAAATTTTCACTTCTGTTTACCTTAAAATTTTGTAGTCCATGATCAACACTGAAATAATCAGAAGGAAAATGTTTTGCTATAATAGATTTCTGAGGTTTGTTTGACTAGCTCTGCTGATAATAGATAACATCTGCTCAGATAGCTTCATGAAAACGTCTGCATCTGTTCTTAGGGCTTACTTGGGAGTTTTTGGTGCCTGTTTACAATCACTCCTGTGTAGCAGATCATCTCCCCACAGGATTTTGCTGCTGAGTCATTTCCAATCAGGTGTTTAAATGCCACAGGTGGTCTGATGTGATAAATACCAATACACATAAGCAAGGGGAATTCAGTTAGTGCATGGAGCTATAAAGAGAACAGCCACCTCCCTGAGTGAGAAGGGGGAAACCCTGCAGTAAGTGATCAGGGCTTCTGTAGGTTCTTTGCAACACAAAAATAAGCCTGCTTACAAAACTTTGCCCTGGGAGGTTCAGTGCCTGTGTGGTTTAGTAATGTTGAGAGGCACAAAAGTCACTGCAGACTGGAGAAATGCATAGAAAGGAGCTTGAATTGTGCTGGTGAGCTGGATGCTGCAAAGAGCAGTGGCTCAGCTGTGTCTTGCCAGCAGTGTCTGGGGAGCAGGAGCTGGGGGCCACAACAGTGGGATGGCTGGAACTGCTGTCAGTGGGGTATATGAGGTGGCTGTGACAGGTGTGAAACTGTAGTTCAGCTGGCTCTGAGAGTTAACATGGGCATTAGGTGGTCAAATATTACAAGGTTAAAAATCTCCATGTTAGACAACAAAATTTCTTCACGCAATTTTCCAAGTTTGGTTGTTCATATTTGTGAATTTTCCTCTTAAAATATACAGGCTGGAAATGTCATTCCTGTTTTTGATGGAGAGGGAGATGCTATGTATTCGTAGCACTACAATAGCTACCGCTTTAAAATAATCACAAGCAAAAATCATAAATCACATTAGGTGTGGCAATGTATTGATAAAATTATAGGGAGCCAACCCTGTAATTTCTTAGCACCCGGCATAGTTACAAAAGCAAAGATCCTGTGAGCACTCCAGGTAGCATTCCCTTACACACCAGCAGTGTTCCTGACAAACAGTTCATTTGTTCCTGTCTTCCAGGACTATAATCTGCTCTTAATTCTTTGTCCTTCATCTGCCCTGTCTTGGAGCTATTTTGTGACACACAGAAAGGTTTTTGCAAGTGCTCTTATTTTTGAGAGAAGGATTCTCTGCCCTTGGGCTTAGGAATAGCTGCCCTGCCACAGAGTTGCTACACGCTGAAAAATGCAGCCCGCATGGTATTTAGAAAAAGACCTCCTTTTTCTGTTGGAGTATCACTGGTGGCAAGGGTGAGGAATGGGAGTTAATGTTCAGTATCCAAACCACACCAGAGTTCACAGGTTGGCTGAGGGGGTAACAAGTCTGGAGAGCTTCAACCAAATTCATGTTACAGGAATCTGCACCTAACATCTGCTTTGCTGGTGTTTCTGTTTTGCATTTTAATTATTTACTGAAACTCCGGATGTTGCTGTTTACAGTTTCCTGCTTCTAAAGAGTTCTGGGGACTTTCTGTATTATCATGATGATTTATTTGATATTTTTTAAAAATTCAACCTTTGAGAGAAAGCTTGAGAGAGGGACTTTATAAATCCCCTGAGCAGTTCAATAAGGAGTTTGTGTAACTAAAGACAGAAGCAGCTTTTGTAAGAGCAGGTACCTTAGGGAGCCAAGTGTCTTACCTGGCTCAACACAAAATGTCACAAGCCCTTTGCAGTAGGCAGAGAACCCTCCTGTTCTAAAAAAGAACCATGCATTTCATGCTCCCTGTCGGTCCCTCTTTTCTCTCACTATATTTATGTGACTAAATGCCCTGCTATGCCTAGTTTCCCAGGGCTGAAAACCAGTGTGAGCTGCATGATTTCTCTTGCTTTGCTTCCTCTTGGTGTGGGGGGCCATGCTAAGATGACCCGTGTGGGATGTCCTCTGACACGTCTCTCCCTGCTGCGTCCTCAGCATGGCCAAATTTGGGAAATGCCTGTCCTGTATGGGCTGGGACGACAGCAGCTCAGCACCTGCTGCTCAGCATGCAGGGATGCCCAGCGCCTTCCTGGAGGTTACAGCTGCAGCACACCAAGCACTTGGGCAAAAAAAAAACCAACCCAGGAGCTGTTGGGGCAACCCTGGCAGAGGCACAATCTGATTCCTTCACACGTCAAAAAAGTGCAAATCTCAGCAAGTTTGAAAGAAGCTCCACTTCTGACAGAGTGGGGTCGTATCCTGGGGACCACATGCCCTTAATGCTACTGATGGTGATAGGGTGCAAGCAGGGAAGAGGCTGCAGGCAATATGCCAGGCTTTGGCCAGAGCTCAGAGTATGTTGCAGGGCTACAACCCCATCGTGAGCCATCGGGGCCTCAGGCTTTTGCTCTTTGCACCACATAATCGCCACTTAGTGTGTTAGCAAGCGGGGCAGTCAGGAACCCAAAGAAATCTCCCTTGCAGTTACCCAGCCCAGAGCAGGTCCCTCGTTTGGGGGCCTGGCCATACTCGTGATGAATGCTTGATCTGGGGTTTCTTTCAGGTTCTCGTGGTCAGGTCCTGCTTGCAGCTGGCATTTGCTCTGAGGGTGCACAGTCCTTAGGAAGAGATGAGCTCAGGACATTTGGTGGTGGACTGGACTGTCAGAAGTTGAGCTGAGACAGTGCCTAACTTGCCTATGCTACATAAATGAGAGGTTTGGGTTAACAGTGTTCATGGCCATTTCCTCTCCAGGCAGCCCAGAGCTGGCCAGGGCCACGTCTCAAAAACATGCTTGCATGTAGATAAGGGATAGTACACAAACCAGACCTTGAACTCTGGCCAGAGCAGCAGTGTGGATGTAGCTGAGGTCTTCCTTGCCACTCTACCCCTGCTGCAAATGGAACTTTTCTGTTAGGTTTGGATTTTTTTTTTCCCTTGGCTCTGGCCTCTTTCAGAGCCTTGCAGAACCAGAACCAATTTCTGACACCCTGACTGACTTTCTGAAGCTCTGATCTGCTTGGCTGAATTATTTTACCGTCTGTAATAAATAAACTAATTTTTCATTCTGTGTTGTGGTCTCTGTATTGGTGTGATGGAGGTAGACCAGTGAAACCTTAGAGAAGCTGGTTGCACTCAACACTGCAAAAGTTTGGCAGACAATAATTAAGAGAGTCCCATTTCCTGTGGGAAATACTGAAAGCTCCTTGTAAAAAACAGACAGCAACGAAATGAGGTAGATATTTTTATTGGGTAAATGCTGTGATAGCAGGAAAAATACTGATGACCAAATCTCAAAAGCGGGGAATTTGATTTAGCAAGCCTGAGGAAGGTCAGATTTCTGCCCATTGCTTCTCCAGAACTTTTCAATTTTCCTTATTAAATACCTAAAGTCACTAGAGAAGAGTAGCAATGAAGACCTGTAATAGCTGTATTTTTCTCATGACTGACACCTCTTGAAAATTACCTTGCCTGCTTTTATTTCTGGGGCTGATGCTTTATTTCTTTTAATATTCCCTGATGCTGCAGAGATTTGCATATCTGGAAAAGGATATGGTTAACTGTTTTAGGCTGCTTTGGGCATTTAACACTGCTCCTCCAGGAAAGATGAGGGGCCTCCCCATACTGTGCAGCAGAATGCAATAGCAGAGGTGTCCGAGTTCCTACTTCCCTCGGTGCCCCCAGGCACCTGCTGCAGATTATTGATGGTGGACGAGTGGGCCATGGAGTGATTTTGAGTTAGGCACCGACCCCAGAGAGACAAAAGATGGTCTCTGTTGCTCCGTTGTCTTCAGTTGAAGCTGAAGAGTTCGGCATGTGGCAGAAGAGCTGGAGGCAGCACTGACCCAGCAGGAGATGCCTCAGCAGAGAGCTGTGCTTGTCCTCTCCTCCCCTGAGAGGAGGAAGCATCGCTCAGTTTGTCCTGCTATGAAACTATCAGAGCTGTCTGGCTGCAAAAACTCTTGTATAAACTTCGAAAGTTAGACCCAAATACATGTTTTCAGATGGGCATTTGAAATAGAGTAAATGATATCTATTACTTAGACCAAAGAGATTAATTGTTTTTTAAAGGGACTTGCAAATGTTTTGTGGCTTCTGAACAGTTTGCCTGTAAAGTTTTTCTTACAACATTTATTTTTGGACTTAGACCAAAAATACCTCAGAATTTTGAGGGCTGGGCCTGGATTTTCCACTTGTGCTGCTTTTGAGACTTTCTCACTTACTGCAGTAAAAGATCTCATCTCTGTCCAGCAGCTCTGACTCTTCCCTCTGCAGATGGGCACTGCTTTTCACCACTACTACAATAGGTTTGGGAAAGGAATTGACTGGAAAAGTGAGTTACAAAATAATGCAACTGCTTTTAAATTGGTTTTGGGTTCAAGGCTTTGTTAAAATTGACTATTTACATTTTCTTTTACTATCTAAATTTGGAAAGTCTTGGGACCATGTTTCCCTAGAGATGCACCAATTGTTAACAGGTGTCTATGAGCTTTACAAATGTGGGGATACTGTTATACCTTAGGAATGGAAGAACAAAGCTGGACAGGTCATCCATGGGCTGGGGATTGCAGTGGGTGTCCTGAGCTCCAGGTTTGCATTCTAACTCTGGGCTTCTCGACACAGGTTGCTCAGGTCCCTGGGTGGTCTTCTGCAGGTTATGAGGAGTTTGTACCCCAGAGTAGAAAGCACCAATTGCAGTGGGCAGGTGGAGGAATTGCTGAGGCGGTGCTTCACCTTGGCCAGGGCTGAGCAGAAGGGGAGGGCATGTCCGTGGCTAAGCTTCTGAGGATGGTTAAGAAGGGGGTGTCAAAAGCTGAGTGGGAGAAAAGAGACATCTGGGAAAGTTCACAAGACGCTGAAGGAAACCTTGAAGGCAAAAAAAAATCAGGGGTTACAATTAGGGGAGAGTGTCTCTAGTGCTGGTGGAGTGCTGAGCTGCCTGAAACCCTGAGGATGAAGAAATACCTCTGTGATATAAAAGTGGTCTCTGTTGTCAGGCTGACAGTGATGATATGTAGATGGCTGATTAGATGAGATGTTGATAGGAGATGCGGTGGGTTCCAGGGCTGTGGAGGTACTGAAATGGTTCAGCTTCAAGAAGCCATTCCCAGCAGTTTGCAGGGAGGAGGCCATGCAGTGCTCATGCTGGGAACCCCAGTGGGAGGGAATACAGAGGGAGTCTTTTTCTCCCAGGGGAGCTCTGCAGCCAGCACTGGGGCAGGGCACTGGTGTGGGGCACAGGGCTGCAGTGATACAACGTGCTTTGAGGGGCTGCCACAAAGCTGCAAATGTTGCATTCACTGCAGGCGTAGTCTTACTCAAAATGACTCTAACTGAAAGGCGATGATGAAAGGAGAAAAATCCCCCTTGTGTTTTGCAGCATGTTGAATTAGGAGGATTACTCTGTACAGCCAGTTTCACTTTCTTTGATATAGGTCAGTGTTGCCTGTGCACTGAAGACTTGAGTAAAGAGCAACCAGGAAGCTGAACCATCCCTTCCTATCCCTTTCCATTCATCTCACACACATATGCTTCCAAAAGACAAATCTAAGTTACAGGGAGATCGGAATGCACTGTTAAAGTAGACCCTAGCAGAACACTCAGCATTCCTGTGAGACAGAATTGCTTTATTTCCTCTAAATACCATATAGCTCACAGTGAAACAGGGTGCGTGCAGTACAAGCACCCTTTGCCTAGCAAACGGGAGAAGCTAACACTCCTCCCTGGCCTGTCCTTGACAGATGCTGTAGGACACCAGCAGTGTCACAGAGCCCTTTGCTGCTGCCGCTCCCTGTTCCTTCATGTGTTCCCCCATCTCCTTGGCTGTTGGCCACTTCTGAGATCAGGGTTCACCCTTCTGGCAGTCAGCTTCTTTCATTTCCTAATGCATATCCCTTGTGCCACTCGACCACTTTTCTCACAGCTGCCCCTCCCCATAACCCGTGCTGCTGTCCACGTTTTTTTGTGAGACACCAGACCTGTGAAACATCTGACAAATGTGGGAACTGGGAAGAAAACTGAACCATAGGTGGAAGTTATATTCTGTCTCAAAAGAATGCTGTGTTGGTGTTTGTTACTCCTTACATTATTGTCTTTTCTAACCCATGCAGCTGTCAGTGTTCTTTTGGAGTTATTTTCTAGGACTGACACATAGAAGCAGCATTATGTGCAAAGACAGTCTGAAGGATTTAAAGAAGTTGCTGGAAGACTAAATTTTAAAATGCTAAACCTGAAAGTTCGGCTCAAAATCGAAAGGAGAATAGACACTTGTGAGCTCAGTTCAGCACAACCTGCCTCTGCCAGGATGGGAGTCAGTCTCTTTTGGGCTCATGTGAGCTAAGGCCTTGGAATATGGCATCAGACAGAGAAAGAAGCAGGAAAATGCATTCTACAGTGCAATTCATGCTGGGAAGACAGGCTGCTAGGTGATGAAGTAGACACAGAAGGAGGTGCAATAGAAGTTGATGAAATTCAACTGCAATCTTTTCCGAGGGGGTGGAGAGCCTGCCCGTCTCCCATTTGGCTTTCATTTTGCCCCCCCTGTTTAGGGGGTGGCAACGAACCTGCCTGATTTCCAAAGGTCTCTAACCTTTGGAAAAGGGTTACAATGGGGTGCTTCCAGGGTGTGCTCTGCTGGCTGAGGGTGGCTGCTCCACGCACAGGGGACAAGAGTGCTCTGCATGTCGGGGAATTCCAGATGACATTGCCTGCCAGGCGCACGCTTGTCCCGTGCTGCCAGACCCCGCAACCTTCTCCTCTTGCACAGCTGTGAGCTTCATTAGGTACCGATGTCTACAAATCACTGCAGTGTTACAATGCAGAGCAGGGGGAATTCCAGCAGGACGAGGGCTGCCAAGTTCCTCCAGTTTTAACGGTGTGATCTGAAAAGGAGCCCCCTCCCCACTCAAAAACTAAAAATACAACTGACACCAAGATTCAGGCATTTAGGCGTAATGCTCATGAGCTTTAAATCATTTGTTTACCATTGCTTTTGATGCGCTTCAAGGTGTAACTGGAGAAGGCAGGGACGAGCACGTGGATTGGGATTGCTGGAGCTCAAGCTGCCGACTTCTCTGTGACTTAAATCTCTACCCAGCTCACAGCCTGTGATGGTTGAGAGCTAATATATTCATCTGCACATGATTTTAAGGGGTTAAATGCTGTATAAATTCAGGAAGAAAGATTGGGTTTCAGTCTGGGGTGGAATTCTACTTCCACCCTCAACTCTTGTGTGTGTCTAAAAGCTGGTCACAGCATTTCTGCAGCCCCGTGATTTTCATTCCAGGGCATCAGCATTTTGGTGCTTGAAGATAAATGAAGTTTGGGAGTTTCTTAGTGCAGGAGGTACAGTGTATACTCTGCCTGAAGAAATTAAGGCCTTTCTGAATTTCTCTATCTAAACATCCAAAATCACTAGTTCCTTTTAGAGCAAGCACCAGATTGGGACTTGGATGACCAAGGTTGTATTTATGGCTTGCTGGCTAATGGTGAGTAATTCTATGACCTCCTGGTGTCTTAGTTTTCTCCCAGGTAATACGGGAGTAATCACACCATCTTCCTTGTAGAGCGCTTTGAGAACTCTGAAAAAAATGAGCCACATTAGATATCATTATTTAGACATTATTAGTCATTTGTTGGGTACATTCGTATAATGTGGAAGTGCTTTCTTCATAAGAACAGATGTTCTTCTCTCTGCATCAGGGTTTCCTGAGTACTTCACTAGCTTATTCTTTAGGGGACTGTATCTTGTGAAAAAAGAGCAAAATTTGTAGCTTACAGAGAAAGATTTCTCTGGCCCATCTGCATGTCCACTGACTGAGAATTATAGGCTCAGAGATAGAAAATTGTACACCATTGATAGACATCTCATGGGGAGAAGCAGGAATCAACATCCTGTAGTTTTGGCAACAAGCAGAAAGAAAGCTCCAAATAATTTCACTTGTCCCTGTTGTGAAAGATTTAATGTTACAACATTTTAGAGTCTGGCTTTACACCAACGTCAAGCCACGAAAGTTCTGCACCTATGAACCATACTGATAGTTTCTGAGAACTTGCATGCTGTGCAGGAGAAACACAAACCAACCCAGAGCTCCAGCTCTCGAGGGAAGCTAAGGAGAGCAGGAGGTGCTTGGACCTCTTGAAACCCAACACAGCAGCTTCACTGAAATACCTTAATCATTTCTGGTTTCCTCATAAGCCATGCTATCAACCCAGGAGTAGCTCAGAGTGTTGAAGAACCAAGCCCGTTTTGGATGAAAAAACAAAGGAAACCAGCCACTTCTTGGTTGCAAGAGTCTTTATTTTTGGAAGGAGTTTGCTGGACTCACACATGCGCCCAGTGGTGCTTGGGCTGCAGCCTGTGTCAGATTTGACCCTCTATCAGCACAAGCAGGTGGCATCTGCCTTTAAGGTTCAAAGCTACAGAGGAGGGGCTGGGCTGTGCATGCTCAGTGTCAAACCTGGCTCTTGCTGTCCTCGGGAGCTCGTGGCTTTTCCCCAGTGGTAAGTCAAACCTGGGCGTTTTGGGTCTAGCCCTTTCTAAGAAGGATTGTTTGCAGTGAGAGGTGGCATTTTGGGTGAGAAGTGTTGCTGTATTGCAGTAGTTGAGTTTAATAGTTTTCTGTGATTGTTTCCTGGGGTGGAGAGTGGTTTGTTTGCTTTATCTTTAATCTTTTTGATATGAAGGTAGGAAAGGGGGAAGTGTGGTGAAGAATGGAAGGGTGGGCTCAGAGTGAGCAGTGGGAGCAGAAATGGTCTCGTTGTTCCTCCGCTTCGCCACCACGCTTGTGTCACGCTGGGCCCAGCAGTCAGGGCTTCATTTCCTCCTGTGGTGGGATCCTCAGCTCCAGGGAAAGGCAACAGCAGTGTGGCTACAGCTTATGACAAGCAAATGCTGTGCTTTGTTCGTTGGTTTTTTGGAAGGGTGAATTGGTTTTTGGTTTGGCTGGTTGGTTTTTTGTTGGCTTTGGGGGTTTTTTTTGTAAAGTTTAACATTCCCAGCCTTCCGGAAGGCCCTGAAATGGAGGAGTGCCGTGTGGGCACAGCTACAGGGACATGTTGCTGCCACCGCTGTGTTTTGCAGAGATGTCACTCATCAGTGGGATGGCAGAGGGGATCAGCTGGGACACAGCCCCACTCAGGGGGCTGCAGCACAGCTCTGCTGGGGGAGTGCTCAGCAGACGGCACAACAATCAGCGTGCCTGAGGCTCCAGCCCACCTAGTGAATTTGGAGAAGTGCTTTCACCTGGACTCTGGGCTGCTCTTGTTTCAGCCAGATAAATAGGATAAAGCTGACCCAGACCTCAGTGGAAGGGTTTTGCTGCCTAAGACCTGTTCTGGGAGTCAGTGATTCAGGAGCAGTGTCCCGGCACTGCAACAAAGGATCACTGCTCTTGGTAAGGTGCTGCTTCTCTGAGAAGACTTAACTTACTATGAATAATCCCCTGGTGGTTTCTAAAGGAGGGGCTCGTGGATGCAATGTCCTATTCAGCTTGCAGTTTGAAGGGGGCTGTAAATCCCCTTGTAGTTCCTGGTGCAGTTAGTGCTCTCGATGTTTGTGAAAAGCATCCTGCCAGATAGTTCAGCAGTCGATGCAGGGACTTACCTTGTAGACTTAAAGCAGAGGCAACCTAGACAAGACTTACTGCAGTGCCTTGTTCTGTTGTAGGCAGTTTTTTTGGCGTAAGAGGCTGTGTTTAGTAGTGCTATGTCCTGTGGTGGCCTTTGGGATGAGCAGTTACTGGTAGAAGGATATTGTTTAAATGTCTGTTAATAAAAAAAAGCATCTGGTTCTTAGAAGTGATTGAAGCAATGCAATCTTGTGATTAACTTTAGGCGCTCAGAGATTATTTTACTGAAAGTAGAGCATTTGCTGATGTGGGAAAAGACAATTAACTAAAATAGTGAAATTTACACACAGATTTACTTAGGCTTTAGCTGTTACTTTCCAGTGAAAATTCAGACACTTAAGTATGTGTTTTGTAGACAAAGGCTTCTCCTCTATGTTGAAGGCTGTTAGTTAAGGAAAATAGCATTAGGTTTAGATTCTATTAAGACCACAGGGAAGGAGGCAGTTTATCTTGTGTGCAGCTTTGTGCTGAGCTGAAGTTGGTTTTCTTGCATTTCAACAGCCCTTTCCCACCTGAGAGCAGGGTGCACCAAACTGAGTAAAAAGCAGTTGTTTGCGACCTCTGTAATGCTATGGCCCTCTCGCTTGCCTTGCCAAGGCTGACAGCCTAATCTTGCTGTCTCTTTTGGAAATGGAGCTGTACAGGTAGTAAAGGTGTTGAAGGAGTCTCTGAGAAAACATTAACCAGGAGACTCCTTGCGCTTGGTATAGGGAAATGTGCCTTTTTGGCCATCAGGTAAAATTTGGCAATGCTTTTCCTAGAAACAGTAAGCTAGGAACTTTGCTGGCTACAGGGATAAAGGTGATGCACCTGGAAAATATCCCTCTTTGGAGAAATTTAGAGTTGTGTTTAGTAGAGGGATATGCACCAGCTGTGTCCTTAACTGGTCCAGTGCTTTCTAATAGCTCTGTTAGCTGCAGAGGTGTGGAGTGTCAAACCTGGCTTTATCAGTCTGGGCAGCTGATACACCTCCTGCCTCTCCTGCACTGCTTGGTTGGGTTTATGGAATTGCTGCTGAACAGGACCACCTGGGCCAGAGCAGACAGGGTGAACTGGGACACTTTGCCTTTTCAAGACTGAGAACTTTGTCCAGAAGTGAACCAAAGCTGGGATATGCCATGGCACGCAGGAGCCTTGTTGCACTGAGACCTTTTGAAGGAAAGGTCTCTGGGGAAGGTCTGTTCTAACAAAACAGACCTTCCCCAGAGAAGGAAAATGAAAACCTCTTTTTTCGTTGAAGTTAGTTCCTGTTTATGTAGAAATGAAAAGTGATTTTTAGTGTACAAGTCAAGAAGAGTTGTGATAAAATTCAAGAGCAGTTGTGATAAGTGGCAAATAATTGTTAACAATGAGCACTTTGGTGGCTTGGGAGAACCCACTGTGGGATTTCTCTGCCCATTCCTGGCGGTCAGGACTGGGTGGAGGGTATTGAGTAATGCCTGTGGTCTGTCTGGGTTTAGTAGCAGAGCAGGTTGCAGAGCTTCCCACTGTGCTCCTCTAAGGCTTGTGGTGACGTTGACCCGCAGTTTATATGACAGGCTTTAGCCAGATCTGTTCTTCTGAGTTTCAATGTGGCATTCTTGAAAGTGTCTTACCAGACTGAAAGCCTGAAAGGAGTAATTTTGGGTACTTTGTGGGGTAACTGCTGTTCTCAGAGGATTTGTGATTATTTTTTCACATGTGGTGTGGGCATGTGCTCACATCTGTGAGGCAGAGCTATTAGCTGTGCACTTCTGCATTTCATTTGTGTCTCTGGCTGTTCACGAACTTTTACATTATGCTGGAGGTTTTTTACTTAATCGCAAAAAGGATGAGCAACTGAAGTGATACTTTCACCGATTTCAAGGCGTGCCCAGCTTTGGCTCCAGGGGGCTTAAGCCACTTTGATTTCCCTTAGTTTAGGGTAACAGTCTGCTCTTTTCTAAGAGCATGCAGTTCTGTGGACAGCAGAGATGAGGAAAGCCCTGCTTTTTGCAGACCAGAGTCAGCCTCAAAACTTGAGAGGCTTTAAAAATCCAGTAAAGAGAGCTAGATACCTCTCTGACAGCAGCCAGAAGTAAGTACTTCAGGAAAAGTGGAGTAAAAGCACTATAGTGTGATCCTCCCTCTGAAACACTCTTTCTTAATTTTGGCAGCTTAATAAATTAGGGTTTTCCATGCAATTTGTTTAGACCATTGTGTTGAACAGGACCAATATGTGCCAAACCGAATATTAGTCCAGTTCTCTCTGGAATCCATTTATAACCGTGGCTCCTGCCACAGCCGTTCCCCTGGCAGGGAATGTGGTCATCCACTTGCATTGTGCTGAAATAACTCTTCTATATGGGGATTTTGCAGGATACCCCCAACCCTGCAGCAGGAAAGGTGGTCAACCTGCCTCATACTCTGAAGCTAAGCTGAGAGCTTTTGTCAACTGCACATATACTGGAGAAATTCCTCCCGCCCCCTTTACATCCCTACAGCCGTCAAGTATTTTGACATGGGTGTAAAAGCTGCTGTGTTTGAATTTAGAAATTGGCCAGTGGGATGAGAATGTGCAGCTGTGGAAGGCATGAGTGCTCCAGCTCTGACTGCTCCTCTTGGGCCCACCTATTTCTGTGAGGCTTGTGGGAGCTTAAGGGGATAAAAATGGCCAAGGTAATTAGCGGATCTGGTGGAAATCAGTTGGTCTGGCTCAGAAATTGCTGGAGGTGAGAAGACAGTTGACAAGCAGATGAAATCTGATGTGATTAAACTTCTTTCTGTAGAAAATAAAACAAATATTATTTGTTGATTATTATTATTCAAATTTTAAAAATAAAACAAACAAACAAAAAAAAAAAACCCAAAAACAAACAAAAAAATCAACCCAGTACTTAGTTCAAGACCTCAGCTGCAGTGGCTGGGTGTAGGACAAGTCACCTAAATCATTCAAGGACATGCCATTTAGACAGGCAAACAGCCTGGAACAGTGGAATCACGCACTGCTTAGCTGCTTCACCTGCTGCAAAGACTACCTGCTTCATATGGGAAATTGATTATTTGGGGGTAAAATGGAAACTGGATTCCCCCCACCTTCCCACTCTGGGATTCTTATGACACAGCATCCCAGTGGACTCTGAGGGGTATTTAACTTACTGGGAAGGGTGGCCAAATTCTCTCCCATCTAAATACAGCATCTGCAGCAGTGTGGAATGTGTGTTGTACAGCTGTGAATGTCTCAGGCATTCAGCGTGTCTCCTTTTTCACACAATAGCTTCTATTTATGGGTTTTCATTGAGCTGGACTCATGCATTCAACATGTCTTTGTATGTGTTTTTCTTTTCTTTTGGTCTGTTTTTTTTTGTTTTTTCCTTTTTTTGTTTTTTTTTTTTTTTTTTTTTTTTTTTTTTTTTTTTTTTTTTTTTTTTTTTTTTCTGCTTTTGTTTTTTAAGGTTTGTAGAAACTCCGAGCCCCTTCTCCTGGAAGGAGAGTTACTACCGATCAGCCATGTCCCAGAGCTCTCAGCCCAGGGAATTCCTCAGCCCAGAAGTAATCCAGCATATCTGGGACTTCCTGGAACAGTAAGTAGCCCTTATGCGGAACATACGGAAGGTATTTTAGGACAGGATGCCTCTATAATCGGGCTGCTCAGGGGATTGATGCTGGGCAGTTTGGAGTTTTCTGTACCTGTTGATTAGATGTGGATGTGATGATTGGATGGGTCAGTCTGTGGTGACTGACAGCTCTTGGGCCATCCAGAGGTTCTACACACAGGCTGTGGGGACCAAATGCAGCGGTCAGCAGTGGCACTGACTCTCTGCCAGGCCTCTGGTGGCTGAGCTGGCTGCTTCCTAAGGCACATGGTTGGCATTTTCCTTCAGGAAATGGGCTCATCACTCTGTGTCTAGGCTGCATGTTTTCCCCTTGCTGATAGTGGGGAGGGAGAGGAGGTGAAGATGGTGCAGAGTGTACCCTGTCAGGTCCATTGAATGAAAGAAAACTGACTCTGTTCCCATTTCTGACTTGCCATGACTGATGCTGAAACAGTCACCGCCATAAATCCTCCATGAGTTCTGTCTTTCAGTGATTTGACTCCTGTGCTCTTGCCTCAGAGCAAGTGAAATGTCCCTCCAGGCCCTGTCCTGTTCAGGGGCTGCTATAGTGCAGTGGTGAGGGGGTAGTTGTTCCTTAGTAATTCCTTACTTTGCCATGAGACTGGCTTGTGGTGATGCCGAAGTCCTGGGCACAGGGGAAGGGAAGGAAGGTGGAGTGGTGGAAAACAGAACTTGGCCAATTTTACCTTCATTACTGTGTTCTTTCCAGGCCAATATGCTCAGTTCAGCCAATCGATTTAAACTTCATCGATGGCCCATCTGAAGATGGCTCCACAAACAAAATTGAGATCAGCATGGATTGTGTCCGGGTGCAGGACACGGAGCTGAATGACCCAATGTGGGTGAGTAATGAGAAACTTCCTTAACCTTTGGGGCAGATGGGGAGTTTTTGCAGGAGCTGTTCCGGCTGCATTGTCCCAGGGCCATCTTCCTACCTTGGCTGGCTCCTCACCTGCTCCTCCTTTCCTGCAGCAGCAATGGCAGGAGAGGGGGATGAGGCAGCTAAACTGGCAGGAGAGCTGAGTAGTCTCTTGCACTGGCTACTCAACCATCCCTGCACTCTCCCTGCTTTAGAGCTAGTTTGTGTGACCTCAGGGTTAAAATAGTTTGGATTCTGGGCACAGCTGCAATTTTGCTGACCAAGGTCAGAGGTTCTTCACTGGCTTTTCTTCTCTTGAGGGTCATATATGAATGAAAACTTGTTTTCGGAGCATGGTTGGGTTCTTTTCCCCTCCTGTTTCTTCAAACTAGAGAGTGTTTGTAATGAGTCTTGGCCATGGGTGTCTCAGGGATATGGCTCGAGACTGGAATGTAGATGAGGCACTGGTGGTTGCTGGTTCATTGCCTTTGGCACAGACTGGCTCTTTCTTAGCAATAGCTCTTCTGAAGAAGCCAGGTGCTATTCATCCAGGCTGGAGCAGGAGCTATTTCAGGAGTCTGAGTTGCTCATGTCCTGTTTCTGTTCTTCCTGGGTTTTGTTTGCTTTGGGGTAAAAATAAAGTGTAGTCTGAAATTTGTGTTGGTATCTGTAAATTTTCTTGTTGTACTGTTTCCATCTTGAGAAACTGTTGTCATTTAACTCCCTGGCTAATCAACCACAATTTTTAGCATGCCCAGTGTTGGTGTGCTGGTTATTGCTGCTCTGGTGTGACTGCTGGGGAGGTTGTAGTGCTCCTCCCTTTCCAGGAAGGTTGCAAAGGGTTAAAAAGCCACTTTGAGGTTGGGTATGTGCCTGGCTAATGCGGTGAAGCTAATCCAAGTGCACAAGGAGAGGTGACTGACATCAAGTCTGGTTATCTTTTGATTCACCATTTGGTGGGGCATAGAGGGGTGGGGTACAAGCCTTCCATCTGGATCTTGGCTTTTTCCACCATTACAGCACAGCTCTAGTAAAATGGTGTCTCTGCAATAGTCCAAAAGATTCTACATGTTTACAGGGGCTTCTGATTTTTGAAATGGATAGTAGTGGTCTTTTTGAACTATGTCCTCCTAAAAAACAATCCCCAATGATTTAAAGGTCATCAGCAGTAACTTTTCTCCTTCCACGCTCAACTCTGGATTTGTGGCATTGAGCACAAGCTCACCTCCCCATCTCCCGTTCCTCCAAGCTGTCTGCAGAGCACTGTGGTGGCTCTTGGGCTCACTGAAGGCCTGTTCAGAGTCTCCCTCTCCCGTCAGTGGTGCAGTGAAACATGAAAGTCCCTTTCGCTTGTTCTCTCTGAGCACTGCTGAGGTGAGTGCGGGAACCTGGGAAGGGGACAAGAAGCTTTCTCTATGCAATTACTTCTTGCTGATGATGGGTTTCATTCCAGCCTTGCAGGAGGCATTTCTGGAGAGGCCAGGCTGCAGGGTGACTTCTTCTTAAGAAGTGTTTTTCACTGAAGTGACAAGCTGAAGGGGGAGTGGGGAAATTCCATCCCATCCTCACCCTTACTGTAAAGGCAGCAGCTCGGAGTACATTAGTGTATGTACATTAATAAATGTTCCAGTTTGTCTTCAGTGGAAGACAGCATCTTCTGTCAGTTGAATGCTGGACAAAAGCCTTCACAAAGCAAAATATGCATTGCAAACCTGTGCAAACAGCCCGTCTTTTAAAATGAGGAAAGCTCTTTTTACTCCCCTTACCACCACCACCACCACCTCCCTATAAATTTGCAAACATCCCTGACAGGTGACAACTCCCCTTGCAGAGAAGTCTGTGTTTGCTTTGCTGTTTCTGGGGCTCACAGCGGCTGCAGCTTTCATTGGCAGAGAATGTGTAGCCCGGGGCAAGGTGTTTGCTTTAATCTGAAATACCTTACAACTCTCTTCCCCTCCAGCTTCTCTTTTCCTTTGGATAGCTTTGGGGCACGAGCTTCCCTTGCACCTGTCTCTCCTGTAACCTCAGCCATGTCACTTCTAGACACGAGGTGCTGCACGCAGCTGATTGCAGCAAAGGGTTGAAGAGGGCAGATAAACACAAAGGAATGCAGCAGAAACAGTGGGGCCCTGGGAGATGAGCACTGAGATCAAGGCAGAGTGCTTTATGGTATCACATTTGTCTTAGGAAAAGAGCAAGGCCAGTTTTTCTCCAAAATGCATCACCATGTGAGATTTAAATGGGCGCAGAGCAATTAAGAGTGGTTTATTTAAAACAATTGTCCTTGTGTGGACTTTAAAGCAATTCCAGTCAGCTTTTAAAATAAGCTTTGCACCTTCTTGCAATTCATGGCTGAAAAATGAAACTCATGGTTTTAAAATATGTCCATCCTTGATCCTAAGAGTTGTGCTGGTGAAACCTGTGAATTTTTTTTTTTAATTATTATTTGACTTTTGGGG
>VZTI01004746.1:714504-732810 GCA_013397865.1 Struthidea cinerea
GTGGGTCAGGAAGAGGTTTCTGGGTCTGATACAACATTAAACAGTCAGCAACCTTCCCCAGCCATGTGCCTTGTGACTGGCTCTTTCACAATGGCTGGCCCATCCTGGCTGTCGGCTGTGGCCCTTCCTTTCCCCTGGTGTGAACCACAGGCAGACTGGGAAACCCCAGCGAAGATCTGCCTTTTTTGCATAACTGGAATGAAGGGCTGGTGGGCCCTGTGGGTGTGGGGAACAGTTAGTTTCTGACATGGCCCTGGTGTGGGAAGGAGCTGCGGATGGCCAGGAGGGTGAGTTGAATGTGTGTCTTTGGGGGCCTCCTGCTATTCATTAAGTGACCAAAGAAGGTGGTCCCCAACCTCTACTCTGATCAAGGATGTAGTCAGCAACTGTGGGGTGAGGTGTGGTGGGGTGATGTGGTGTCTAGCTCCCTGCTTTCAGGATGAACACTGACTACAAAGCCTGTATCCTGCAGTGCTAGAAATCAGGTAATGTTATAGCAATTTTATATTTGTGTCTGACTGGTTAAATGCCCTGGGGCAACGGGGAGGAGGGGTCTGGAGATCTCTCTGTAGGAGCAGGCGTATGGCAGTGCAATAACCCCTGCGTTGTCCTGGAGCCGTCTTAGGGCTGTCAGCCTGCCCTACCAGGTGTAAAATTGCTTTCTTTTACCATCCCTCAAAAGTCCTGTAAACCGCTCGCTGATGCTGGGAGATACTGGTCTGGACCCAAACAAAGCTGCTTCGGGCTAAGGACTTCAGCAAGAGCATCGTGGTAAAAGTGTTATTTGAGGCGTTTGCAGAGTCTCTAAGTCTTCTGTCACCACCAGTGTGGCCAGGGCTGTGGGTATCTTGTTGGCAGGAGCTGGAGTGCTGTCCCCAGGGATGGAGCAGCTCATCCCCCTCCCCCTGTGCATACCTTCCTGTCATGCCCCTGAGCAAGCCGTCCTCCCCGCAGCCCCTTGCCTAACCAGTTCAGCGGAATGCCTGCTCCCCAGACAGTGCCGTGGTCGGAGTTTTCTTAACCTGGATCCATCCCTCCCCATAAAAGGCAGAGAGAATTCCTTGCCTGTTTTTTTGCCTTTTTTTAAAAATTCATTTGTTCTCCCTCATCTTCTGCAAATAATCGTGGGGATTTGCTGTGTGTGGCTTGATTAGGCAATGCCGAGCAGCCTGTGGGGTGGGTTTCTGCCCTGGGGATGGTGGTGTGTGCAGGGGTGGGTTTGGGTGTACAGCTTTTTAGGATGTGAGTGTCCCAAGCCTGGTAGCTACAGAAATTTTGGAAGTGCAACATGTGTTTCATAGTTTGAAAACTGAGAGCTTCAGCTCTGTGACTCTGCTGTTCTCCTTTATGCAGAGGTGGAGATAACTGTAGGCTGTAGGATAGACTGGATGCATCCTGTGTAGGAAACGGAGGCATCAAGACTCTCAGCCTCAGTCCCTTTACCAATGACACATCTCAGAGCTGGTATTCAATGCTTCCCAATGGAAACAAGAAACCTTTCCCATATTTAATCTGCTGTAGACTCATGAAGGAGCCACCCAAGCCGCCTTGGACAAGATACCTTCCCATGCTGCAGACCAGCAAGCTGTAGAGGAGCTGCTCTGGCCCCAAGGTGGCTGCTGGCTCTCTTGTGCGTGCCCTTGGCCTTAGCACCATGTAAATCAATAATTCATATTTGATGGCCATGCACTGAATTCCTGGTCCCCGTCAGCTGGGAGCTGTGGTCAGGATCAGCTGTGCACCTGTTGGACAGGCACAAAAAGCCCCCACCCCACTGTCCTGCACGACTCTGTTGCATCCTATCCAACACTTCAGTATTAAAGCACAGGCTCTAAAGTCTGTTAATTGCTTCCTTAGAAGTGTTTTTCTGGTTCAGAAGAGAACTCCACTTGTTGCAAGGTAATGAGTGAAGAAGCAGATGAAAGCTAGTTACAGGGTGGTGGAACTGTGGGATGGGAACGATGTCCCTGTGCACCCACAGCAGGGCAGGGAGCTGATGTGGTGAGCACTGCAGGAATAGTGCCTCGGTGCAGGAACTGACTAACACATGGTGTGTGCTGCCACGGGCTCTGGCAGCTGCCACAGCCCTGCATTTTGTTGGGAGATGGTTTTGCACCTGGTGGATGAGGCCAGTTTGATAAGGAGATGCAGCAAAATCGCTTGTGTGGCCATCCATTTCCATGGCTAAGTATTCCCGGACTGACTACAGAAAGGAAGGAAGGACTTTGTACAGCACAGGGATGTGATCAAAGCTTTTATTACTGTCTGGTTTTTGTTTGAGAGAGTTTGAGGCTTGCCAAGTTTCTCCTCTTTGTGGTTATTTACTCGTTCCATAGCTGTGCAAAGAAAGTTGAGATTATGCAAAGGTATTTCCATAATGAGCAAAGGCATTATTCTATTGGAAGCTTCCCTCCAGCACCTCTTCTGTTTGCAGTTGAACTCAGAAGCTCTCCTAATTTAGGCTTGGCTTTGTAATCCTGCTGGATGTTTAATCTTCTGCCGTGTAGGTCCCTCCAGATGATCTAATCATCACATTCAGGGCTGCAGATCCAGATCTAGAAATGGTCAGTTCTTTCAGATAAGAATGAATGTAAAGAATTTATCTGTACATTCAGTTTGACCAAATCCTGAAGACTTCCTTCATCTTGTGTGTAGCAGGGCTCTAAAGACATATTTATGTTTCTTTAAAATAATTTTTCCCTAGCTCCCTTTCCTGTGTTATTTGGCCCTAGTTGTGGCTGCAGACCACGGATGGCTGCATTTCTTCTTGTAGGAATGCTGCCAGTTGATGAGTAGTATCCTTATACCGAGTGTTTTGTTTTTAATGTCAATTCCCAGGATTCTCAATGGCATTGAAGAAAACTAATGGGTGATCTGTCTGCTGTGTGATCATTTTGGAAGCATATTTAAAATTTCTTTCAATATTTCTTCCCTTTCAGCATCTTGCTGTACATTCATCTTGGGAAGGAATAAACTAGTTTTAAGATGAAAAGCACAAACCTACTGGGAAAGAGTCGCATGTGAGATGGGGTGTTCCAGGAGGGGTGGCTTTAACTCCCTGACTCTATTACTACGAGCACCTGAAGTGGAAGAGTGTGGTAACTGGAGTCCTGTCCTCTGCCTATATGCAAATGCCTCCAAACAAAAGGAGCGGTCACTTCAGAAGACATCTTCCTCAAGCAGCTGGGCCTGCCTCCAAAGGCTTCCGTGGTGCTACACGTGCTCCTTGAGCAAGTATGGAGCAATAATGAGTTAGTGCTTATTTTACATCTTTAAAAGGTCTGCACAAGCACTTAATTAAAAGGCATCTTGATCTTGAAGCAATAGATTATAGGCACCTTTGTCTCTCGAGCAAGTTGGTTTATGCTGTCTTGATGGGAAGTTCACTCATTGTTTCTGTCTAGTTGATAGGATCCTCTTTTTCCCCAAAATTCACCTTCTTCTGGACATTTTGGTTTTGTGTTGTTATTTTTTGTTGTTTTTTACTTTTTTTTATTCTAAACTAAATTGTTTGAAGAAAGAAAATAAGGTCTTTTTCTCTTGTTAGCTGGAAGTAGGGTGATGAATTGAGCTGTCCATATCCAGCCAAATGAAAACTTCGTGGAGCTTTTTGGTACCCCTCTTTGTGAGGTGACATGAGTGGAGGATGGGAAGCACCTCGTAGTGCTGTTTCAAGCTGCAGAGCTGACCGTGCCAGGGAGGAGTTTCTCCTTCCAGGCTAAGGCAAACCTGGAGCACAGCCCTGGGAGTGTCCTGCTTCCCTTCCTTGTCCAGCACAGCCAAAGTGTCTGTGCTGCAGCCAGCTGTGGGGTGTAGCTTTTGTTTTAAAAGTTCTCTCTTGCATTAATTGGGATTCTTGCTTTGAAGAGAGTCTTAGGCATCTAAAGTCTCACTGTATATGTTGCTTTGTGGTTCTGCAGATCCTGCCCACAGTCCTCTTAATGACTATTATTTTTGTCTTCCAATATTTCAAGAGGAGACTTTTGGACTAGGTAATGTTTTCTACTGAATGTCTCTACCATCTGCTTTCCACCTCACTGTCACTGATTTGATAGCAGTGAAAATAATGAGGGAGTGAATTGTCAGGCAGTCACAAAAAATTAAATCAGTCTCTGTGAAGCGTAGATTAAGGAGTGGTTTGTGGCCTGGGTTCGTTTGCTCACTGCTGACTGAACTCTTCTCTAATCATCAGCTGAATTTGCAGAGATTAATGAAAGATCAAAGGAGTTTTCAGTAACAAATATAACTGTCTCTCTAAAAGCGTGGACTTCTATCTCCAGCCTGCTTAAGTAGAAGGAAAAGGTACCCTGAAGCACTCTTATTTCTCCTTGAGAGCATGGATGGGTATGGTGGACCTCATGGTGATGTCCAGACTGGATTAAAATTAAACAAGTCTGCAGCAAAAGAGATCAATCTTCTGGGGAAGACCAGCACTGCAAAGTGTAACATTTCTTCATAGGAAAAAAGGTATAAACAGGCTTCCAGGCTTCCTGCCTCGGGAAGTGCGTCGCACTCCAAAGCGCCTGGGCAATATCGGATAACAGCAATGTGTTAATAAGAGAAGTGTGAATGGCCATGGGTTGCAGGGTCAGGGTGTAAACAGAGGTTTGGAAGACTATTCTTGAATTATTGCAAACTGGTAACTTTCTTTTAAATACTGGATTATTGTAAAAGGGCTTGGGTGGAAGGGAGTTGGCAGCGGAGCAGAGGCTGGTTGGAGAGAGCTGCTGTGACTGTGCGTTTATAAACAGGTGTGCATTTCACGAGACCAATCTGTAGTTTATATAAGATAAGGAAAGAACAACACTTTCCCCTCAGCTGCTTGTGCAAGAACAGCCCTGGTCTGTCAACAGTTGCTTCTTTCTCTAATTGAAAACAAAAGCTCTGTAATCTGTTGCTATCTCCTTCTCCCTTTCCCTGGCTAGAGCGCTTGGTCTCTGGGGTGCAGGTTTGTGCCATGACCCTGCCCTGCTTCCAGCTGGAGGGATGGGACTGTTTATCCAGTCAGGAGAAATTTTCATGAATTTTCTTGTGTAACTTCCTCTCTTAACTTTTGAAAAATATTTTATAAATATGGGGAGTTGAGGGGGTGGTCATTCATGCTGTGCTGAGCGTCCAAAGGTCCTTGTGAGGCAAAAATGCAGCAATGTTGAGGGTTGTTACCCCAAACAAAGAGCTGCCCTGGCTTGAACCCCCAGAGTCCCCATGTCATGTCTCCAAGCTTGAGTGTCTACTGACCTGTGGGTTTGTGTTCATCAATGCAAAAGTGTCTGCTGGCCAGTGGTTTTGAGGGCTTATGTGCTACCTTGCCAAGAGACCTGTGTTCAGATGGTTTTACCTCTAAGCTTTCATAGTGAAAGCAACTGTTCTTTAAAAAGAATCACTAGGGTACAGTAAAAGTGGGAAAATTAGATAAAAGGAGCACCAGGGATAAACAGAAACACTTTTTGATAGATGATCTGTATGCTTTGTCTGCCTCCTATGTCATACACCAGTTGTGGGAGGTGAGTCACTGCTGGCACCTCGGTGGGAATGACCCTTGATGGGGTTGCAGCATTTTTGGTTGTGCAGATGGTGGGGAAGATGTGGGGACCTTGCATCACCTTGGCTGGAGAGTTGAATCTCTCTGGAGGAGTGTCTTGCTGTCTCTCATTAAATGGAGCTTGGCAGCTGGAGGGCAGAGGCCCCAGGGGCTGCGTGCTCCCTTCCTAAACCAATATTGCACAGCGGTTGTGAAGGGAACTGGTTTTGTTTCACAATTCCTTTCCACCTTCCCTCTCCCTGCTCCCCCACCATGTAGCGTTATCTCTTGACATGATGCCATTAACTCTCTAATTAGCCCTAGGGGTGTTCTGGGGGAGATAATGAGACTGTAGGAGCTCAAATAAGCAGCGTGCGCAGATGTTTACCCAGGGTCGGAGGGCAGGGCTGTTGTGACAGGCGATTGCCTTAGGAAGGGCATGTTCCTTGGGAAGGAGAAGCTGACCTGCACCATGGGCAGAGCTGGGAGCGGGGCTCTCCTCCTGCCTTTGGCAAGTCCAGCGATTTACCCTGCGCTTTTATAAGGCAGAAAAAAAATGCAGTTAGGAGTCCTTTAGAAGAAGGGCTTGATCCTCGGTACTAAACACTTGCAGATGGGACGAGTTTCTAACTTGAAGGCTCGTACATTTGAGTGCGATTCAAAGGAATTTCTGGGCTTCAGATCTGTCCCTGGGTCAGTGGTGAGGAAACCAGGAGGGTTGAATTTGTGCTCCTGGGTTCAGCAGAGAGGTTCCTCTGAGAGCTGGGGGTGCCTGGTCCCTCTCTTGCATATGGATCAGCTGCAGTTCCATGCGGTGCTGTGGAGCAGCCTGCCTGGGATGCACACAAGGCTGTAACCAGTCAGCAGCAAGTAGGATGCTGCCTTTTATACCTCATCTCTTTCTTTATTTGTTCTGTCTTGCCATGAATGGTTGGATTAAAAATAAAAAAGAGGAAAGTCCCTGTTTCAGGGACTGTGTTGTTTTTCCCACTCTTCCTTATGGTTTGAGCAATGTAGAACACCTCTGCATGAGTTTTCAAGAAGGCAGGTTGATTTTTGTATTTTTTTGAATCTATTTTCTTTTTGCTCTTTAACCTGGCTTCCTGCTATTGCAGAGTACACATCTGTCCCTGTAAGATCTTCACTGGAAAGGCTGTCAAAGCTAATTGGCAGAGGCTTGTTTTTTGAGCATTCAGCAGTTATTCAGAGGTAACAGGAAAAAAAATCCACCAAAAACTGTTCTATTTTTCCCTCATCCTCCTGTTATCTCAGTCCTAATTTGTAAACATTTCTGAGTTAAGTGAATGTCACAGTCTGTGGTGACGCGGTCGATCCAGATGCTATTTTTATACGAGTGGAGAGGTCCGGGCAGATTTTTTTTTTTCTTTGATCTGCAGGAAATTCTGCATGAACCGCCTAACACGCAGGCAGGTGTGCATGCACACACCTCCCTTCTACAAGAAATTATGCAATCTCCAATTAACACTGCAGTTGTGGTAATGACATTTTAAATCGTCACAATTTTGTGCACTTACCTTGTGACCAGGGAGGGTTATTGAGAACTCGCACGGGGTACTGGTGAGAGGAGCTGGGATGAGCCATATAAGAGCACGGGGAAAGAGCATTCAAACTTTTGCAAAGAATCAGCAGTTTGACTTGGCCGACAGCTCATTTTGGAAACTTAGGGGTCTTGTTTGCATTTTGTTCTTCGGCATACCAGCAGGAGCCACAAAGCATTGCCAGAAGCTTTCTAGAATATCTGAGTCAGACCTGGTGGGGTTGCAGCTGAAACTTTCAAATCTAACTAGCAATTATTATTTTTAGTTTCCTACAGTATTGGAGGTAAATTACTTTGAGGAGACTTCCTTTCCTGAGGCTGAACTACTTTTTTTTTTTTAATTTCAATCCAACTAGGCATCCAGAGCATAAGTGCCAGGCTTTTCTCTCGACGCTTTGAGTTGTTTTCTTTGTTTCCTACTTTATTCTTTTTCTGTTTGGGGTGGGGGAGAGCTTGTTGGACTATAAAAATAGAGTTAAACCATGTTCATCTGGCCTCAGCATGAAGTAATTCTTATTAACATCTGAAAGGAGGGCCTTTGCCTGAATCTGTTTGCTTTTTCTGATTGGGCTAATTGGTATAATAAGGTATAATGTCTGTTTACAAAGATTGTCTTGCCATGACTTTAGACCATTACAGTTGATTCCCTTGGAGACCTGTCCAGAAGGCTCAGACAAATTATAACTATCACTGTCCCATGGCTGAAAAGTGAGTGTGGAGTGTGAGGAGGTGGGGGTGTCCTTCTGCTTTTATGACTCAGCCATTTAAGCATAGGGTATTCCAGGAAATCAAGTTTTCCTCTGAAAACCCCAAAGAGATGCTGCCTGGCTGCTGTTAGGTTGTTGGTGGCTCATCTATATGAAAATTTTGTATAAAAAAAAAATTTTGCAAAAGGAGGGAATCAAATGAGGATCTGGGAACTTTTCTTCCTCATGATAAGGTAGAAGGGTTCAAGCCTTTACTTTTCCCTTGTGCCGCTGGTGCCAGTATGAATATCCAAGGCATGGCACCAGCCTGTGAGACAGGGAAGCATCTTACGAGGAGAGTGCATTTAGGCCCGAAGCCAGTGAAACACAGTTGGGGTCCCTGGGGTGATGAGAGGGACGCACTTGTGCCTGGGCTGCAGCAGCATTGGTGGGCGCAGCGTCCGGTGCCTGCTCTGTTACCTCCTGCCGCCCCTGCTGGGGTGGTGGTGTTCTCCTTTGTGTCCCTCGTGGATGATGGATTTGCAAAAAGCCAGTTGTCCAGCATCTGCTTCAAGGTGACCGCACAGGGTAATGCATCTGAAACACCGAGCCAGGTCGCGGCTGTGTGTACAGAGGGCAGGGATTTGTGCTGACATGTCAATTTATTCATGCTATATACACCTCTCCTCGTGTTTAACATGCAGATCTCTTTGGATAAACTTCCACGTAGCTCTCTTTATCTGGGTGTTGCTTCACCCACAGCCACCTCCAGCCACCTGTGGGGCAGAAGATGGCAGATACCTCACACAACAATGCTGCATTAATGACCTGGCGAAGGAGGATCTTCTGAGTTTCATAGCATAGCTATGAAAGAGATTTTTTGCAATGACCTGCTGAGTTTGGGAGATTTATGTATGTGCCTTCTCCTGCTCTCTCCTTCCCCTCCATGGTTTTTGAACTCATGAGCCAGTATCGAAAACTTGACATTATTTAGGGATCAAAATGGTCATCTGAGCACAGCATAACTATTCCTCACTGTTAGACAACAGAAAATCCACGGGTGACTTCTTGCTTCGTGTCCAGCTCTGTGTAAGCTTTGCAGTGGTGCTGCAAAGTGCCCCGTTTGGCTAGCGGTGCTGTGGCTGCTCCCTGCAAACTTTGCCTGGATCTCCAGATTAGCCCTGGTGTGGCTTTTTGGCTTGTGCCCATATCAGGTGAGATCAGATAAGTACATCGGGCGCAGCCCCTGGTCTAACTTGGTGCTGGCAGAGATGGAGAGGATGGCAAGGGGCTCTGGCAGTGGTCTGTTGAGTTGTTCCTGTGACGCAGGAAGTCTGCTGTGTGCTCAGCAGGCTCTTGCTGGTAGCTCAGGAGCACTGAAGGTGTGTGTGGCCCCAGCGCGAGCTGGGATATTGCTGGTCGTGGTAGGCGGGGAGGGCTCAGTGCGCCTCTCTGCAGCCTGTTCTTGGAAGTGCCTCCTTGCACTGTGCTCGGTGAGGAGGAGTTGGGAAGGTGCACTGGAAATGCTCCCGACCTTTTGCTTGCACCCAGCAGCTCCAGTGAGCTATGCTTGCAGGGTGAGAGCTAAATCAGACCCCTACCCTGCTTCTTGTGGCAAGGGGCTGCTGCAGGGGAAGGGGGGACACTGTTATCCTCTGCTGTGTATTTGTTCTTGTTTTGCTTCCTGCCTGAAGATGGTTTTGCTCCCTTTTATTATTGGGCAGCCTTACGAACGTGCTGCCTGTCTCCGGCCTGGAATAGGCTGGTGAGCTTGCAGTGTCCTTTAATTTGCAGAGCTGCCGTGTGCCAAGAAGGCAGCCCAGGAGCCGCCAGCCCCCTGAGCAGCACAGCCCGCTCGCTTCCATCTCCCCGTGAGCCCGAGTCCCTCCCTGCGTGCCCAGCGAAGCTGGGGTTAAATGATGCCCGGGGCCGAGGCGTGGCAGGAGCAGCGGCAGCTCCGGGGCCAAAGCGGGGCTGCGGGGAGGTGCTGAGGCCGTGTGTGGGTGTCAGCCCTGCCCGGGACCCTTGTCCCTCCCTGCAGAGGCCCTGTGGGTCGGTCGCTCGCCCCCCGCCGTGGGAGGGAGGCTCGGCGTTCCCCGGCAGCGCTCGCAGTCCGTGCTCTGCGTTTCGGCAGAGCCCTGCTTGACGACAGGTCCTCAAATGAAGTTCGGAGCACTGTCATTAGGCTGGGCGGGCGGCCGTGCTCTGATCTGGATGTTTGGTTTCCTCTCTCCCCCCTGCCCGGCCCTTTGGAAAGGTGTTCTGTTTCTCCTGGCTCGGTGGCGCGTCGGGAGCAGCTGCCTTTTGTTCTGCCGTGCATCCCGCTCGCCCGGCGGGCGGCGGGCCCTCGGGGTGCCGCCAGCACAGCGCTGACCTCGCACCCCCGGCGCGCTCCGGGGGCTCCCTGGGGGACACCAGGGCAGGATAAGGGGTTTTGTCTGCTTGTCCAGAGTAAAATCACGGTGGGGATCTCTCCCGCAGATCTCGGCTAAGTGCTCTTCCTCTATCTTTCCTTTGAAAAGTTTGCCGTGGGCATTGTGTCCAGGTGGTTTTTACTGAGTGGTACCCAAAAACTTCTCCTATGTATTAGTTCAACACTGTGAGTCCCTTTGGACGAGTTAGTGTTTTTTTACTTACTTTTTAACCATGGTGCAAGTTCGAAGCAATTGCAGAGGAGAAAAAGGGAAAAAAATGTAGCCGGAGTGATGCCCTGCAAACACAGGACCTGTTTGCTGTGAGTGTGGATGGGAGCACACAGATGATGGGGAATGTAGCTGGACTGTGGTGCTTAAACCAGTGATTGACTCTCAGAAAGCTCCTTGGGGGTTTTGTCCCAAATCTGCATGCAGCAGCAGCCAGATACTTGGCTGCTTTACGGCACCATCAGTGTCGAGCATTGCACCTCGATCCCTTCCTGAATGTTTTGAGTCTTGGTAGCAGCAAAGCCTGTGCCTGGGAAAAAACAGCCCTGGAATCTTTGCGGAAAATAAATAAATAGGAGAAGTTTCCTGGAGCAGCTCCTTTAGAGCAATTCCATGGCTCTCTTTTGAGTTCCTAAACTTGTTGAAAAGTGACAGGGGAAAGTTATTGTTTCCTTTCTTTTCCCTGTCTGTCTCTTTCTTTTTTTCTTTTCTCTTTTTTTGGCCATTTCCCCCCCCCCTTCCCTTCCCTTTGCTTTTTAGAGATTGGTGATAAGGAATTCTAACTACTTAATGAGCTGGGAGAGGCCTCTCTCCATTGGAGTGGAGGACTCCAGGTGGCACTTTGACAGATTGGACAGGTAAGGCAGGAGAGCCCCACCTCCTCCTCCTTGCCTATAGTTAGGTATATAAGGGAAACTTCAATTATGCAGAGAGGCACACTCCAAGTCCTGTTATCTTCACAGTAGCATCACATATTTTTAGGGGTCTTCTAGGGGGTGGGAGGTGTTTGTCAAAATCCTGGAGCCAGAAGAAAGAACAGCAGCGTTGATCAATTTGACTGCTAACATGTTGTACCTGGAAAACAATGCCCAGTCCCAGTATAGCGAGGTAAGGACTCTAGGTTTGAGCTGTGATACCGCTAATGTATTTTTATTTTTAGTGAATACGTGCGATTTCTTCACCCCTGAAGTTAGGTGTGGAATATACACTTGTTTTTGTGAGACTTGTACATTTTACAGTGGGAAGCAGAGTTTGCTGGGCTAAATATCTGAATGAGAGTGAACTTTGAGTCTTTACGTTTGGGACAGCGAATTTGTTTTGGGAACCCTGATCAGCCAAACATAATTTTCTTTCATTGGAGAAGCAAGGCAGTTGTTTATGGTGGGCAATGCACACAGATTGCATTCCTGTAGCAGTCTGAACACTATCTGTGTTGACTGCGTTATAACTCTTTTACGAGTCTTTTATTGCCAAAATTGCTGCTTGTGGTTTGAAGTGGATGGTGTCTAGGAAATAACTAAAAATGTGTTATAAATCCCTTCTTAGGTTACTTTTTAAAGTAAAAGAATATGCAAACAAAGATTCTCAGCTGGAAATGCTGCATAAGCGTCCACACCAAGGCCTCTTTTACTCAATGCTGTTAATACCTTGTCTCATAACTTGCAGCAGTGAGGTATTTTACACAGGGTGTTTGTATAAGCATATTATATGAGAATAAATGTGTGTACAATGGATGCATTTTGCTTTCTACAGCCCTTTGCGCCTCATGGGTGTGAGTGGGACACAAGCTTCAGGTGCAGCTTTGATTTCATTTTTTAAAATTATTTATTTAATTGCTTTTAACCAGCTGGGTCGATGCTTTGTGAGGTGGCAATGGAGAGGATTGCCACACGCTGTGCAAATCTTGGAGGAAGTTACCAGGGGTTGAGGGAGATCTAACGACAATATTGGTTTACATTCCAGTGGAGACAGCAGCTGTGTTGACACTTGCCAGAATGGCAAAGCAGCCAAAGCTCTGTGTGTGTATGTGTGTGCGTGCGTGTGTATTCCTGGAGAAAAGGCTTCAAGTGGAGGGCACGGGGTACGAGCCCCAAAGCAGACAGAGGCTCAGCCACTTGGAAGAGAAAACAAAATAGAAATTGAAAGGCCGAGAGCATAGCTAGGAGATGAGAGAGCTGGTGAGGAAAAGTATTGTTGAAGGTATACTCGAGGCTTGCACGCCTGGGATGGTGGGTTTGTGATTCGGGGAGAGCGAGGGGTAAACTGAAACCAGCCTGCTCTCCCCGTCCCTCTCCCCAGGGAGCCCAAACCCCCGTGTGTGCGTGGTTCCTCTGCTCCACGCAGGAGACCCAAACGGGTGACTTTTTTTTTTTTCCTAGGTTAATTATAAACTCTTAAATGTGGAGAGAGCACTTCTTGGAGTGTTTGCTTGGTGTTATTTGTCTGCTGCTATCTGATCAACTTTCGCTGAATAGCAGCGGTGGGGCTGTGGAGTCCCTATGGTTGACTGGCTGGGCTCATCTGTCAGAAGCGATGCGCTCAGGAGCGTTCTCGCTCCGCTTAAATGCCACTCGTCACTGTTGCTGTCAGGGGAGGTTTTTAAAAGGCTTTAGCTCTGGTTTGGTTTTTTTTTCCCACCACCTCCCCACTCTCCCTCTTACCTCCTTGTATTTGAACAAGGTGTGCTAACTTTGTTCATCCAGCGAAGTGTTGGACTCTGGGGAAGGAAAACCTGATTAGCATTGACTTGGCTTTGTTTCTGAGGAAGAGCAGCCTTGCTAATGACTTGTCTCAAAACAGAGGGAGACTTATTAATGCTCAATTAAAATATATTGGTGATGATGAACCTCGCCCAGCTTAAGCTTGCAAACAAGAAGTAGGGTTTGGCATGGTTTCCTTAAAAAAGAAGGAAAAATAAAAAGCTCTCAGTGTGCAAATAGAAGCAGCACTTTGTCATCACTGGTGATTGCAGTTCACATTTTAGAGCTGTTGCTGTGTTGGTCACAAGGCAGGCATAGCAACTCGTGAAAAACTTAGCATAGACTAGCTTTTGGATTTAGAAATGGACCTTATTTAAGGAGGGGAAGTAATTCCCCCACTTTAAGATGAAGAGCAGGGAGTCCTCTCTCATTCCAAGCGCATTTTCTTGTGGTGCTTTTCCCAGCCACCTCAGGATGCTGGCTGCCTGCTGGCAGATGCCGAGCTCTGCCGTCTTCACAGGCTGGTTGTGAGGAGCATTCCGCCCTGGGAATGCATTCCCAGCCTGGGAACGGGCCATTGCACAAGCCCCAGTGCAGGCTGTGTGGTCAGGGCGGTGAGCTCACACCAGCACCCACGGCCCTGGGGCGCCCGTGCCTGCGAGCGTGGTGCTGAACGCCACGGTCAGATGGGTTCCTCCCAAATGGGTCAGATCTGCTTGAGAAAAGCTGAGAGAGGGGAGAAGGGTGTTAAAGTGAATCACGGCCCTGAGAGGCTGGAGGTGGAACCCGTTTCAACCACTTTTTCAGCTTAATCTTTCCCAGCACTTGATCTGGGTCAGCTGTAAGAACAATTAAGCTCTTTGTTGGCAGAGCACTGGACTTGATGACCCTGGAGATCTATTCCTGTGTGTTTATGAGTAGGAGATGTGAAAAGGAGAGAGACTTTGGGTGGTTATTAATAGGATGATGAGGTGCTGATGAACAGGAACCCTTTGAATGTCATTGTGTCTTCCTGCCTCACTTCCACATGTTGTGTGCAAACGTTTGTGAGGAAGCATACACAAAACTGGGTGTGAAGGAGAGTATCTGCAAGTTTGTCTGGTTTTGTCCAAGTTTCCTGCGTCTTGGTGGGGGGAGATGAGAGCAATAGAGATTCCCTTTAGGGTCTCTGGGTTCTTCTGCAGTTTGGCTGAGTGATGATGCAGAGTTTGGAGTGCTTGCTAAAATCAAATTAAATCATTGCCAAAAGAATAAACATATCTTGTTCAAACGCTGATAAGAAATATGTGCCATGACTTTTGATTATATCTGTCATCCTTCCCAAAGATCTTCCTGCTCTTTGTGGGAGACAAATTAAAGAATCTCTTTCCGTTAAGATTTTTATCGTAGTTTTGGGAGGGGTGGGGGGGAAATTAGTTTTATACTAAAAGAACTTGTGCACTGCTTTATGGGTTTTTGGCGGCATTCCTTTGCACTGAAAATTAAGCTATATACACGTGGCTACAAACACCTTTGAGGGTTAGGATAGCCTCTTCAGAAGGGTGCATTTTTGGTTTTGTTTTTCTTTTCCCTCTTAGCTTTTAAACAATAATTCAGATGTGTGTGTTCGAGCTGTGGTGCCCTGGGTGTGAGTCCTTTCTTTGCATGTGGAGCTCTGGGGTGGCCTGTAACGATGTCCTGAGGGAGCTGGACCTCCTCTTGCACCTATCTGGGATATTGGTTCAGCAAGCCTTAGTTTAAGGTTGAAGAATCTGGGGGTTGAGATGTAACTGATACTTTGAGCATCAGCTTCATTGGAGTGCAGCAAAAGTGTGTCCAGGGCTTATCATCCTTATTGTCAGCCTGGATTTGGCTGAGAACAACCAGAGGACAAAGCCATGGCTTTCCTTGACTGATTTTGCCACATGGCATAGTCAGCATGACTGCATTTGACAAAGGCTCTTTCCCTCTTGCTGCCCCTTCTCAGTGGCTCTCAGCCAAACCTGGGCTAAAGGAAGCGATCTCTGAGGGATGCTGCCTGCTCACTGCCCAGGAGAGCAGCCTACCTGCTCCCTTCCTTCTGTCTGGAGATACCAGGAAGAAAGGATTATCTGTGCAGTACCCCCTGAACCCCACATCTTGTCCAAAGTGAAAGCACTTGGATAGATGCTATATAAAGCCTAATTTATTTCTCAAGAAAGAAGGTTTTGGCTAAACCTGACCCTCTCTCCTGGTTTCCTATTTGTGATGATATCGTGGAGTTCTGCTGGCTTTGAGCAGGCAAACAATTCTCAGTCCCCAGGGAAGGAAACCTCTCCCTGAGCTGTGCAGGATTCAGATGTGAGTTCCATGCCTTCCAGTGGCCTCTCTTTATTTAAATGGTATCAACACCCCACATGTTTGGGCACAGTCTGTCATTAGGAGCAAGAAATAGGGAGATGCATTGGTGGTTGTGTTCCTTGATGGTATCCCTGCAATTCCAGCTGCACTTCTTGTGCATTCATCCTTCAATTTTGCTGTAATAGCACTTAGGAGAGTAAAGTTTTTATGATGTGATGTCAACTGTGCAGGCTTGAGAGGCATGTGTCTTATCTTTGGGCTGCGGAGGTCTTCTGCAAGGTTGTAGATGCCCTGTATAACCGGGTTCCTTTTTCTCCAAGACGTTTTCATTCCAGTTGCGAAGGTTTAATCTGAGCTAGAAGAGCCTAAGGTCAGATAGGCATTTATATTTTGTTTGGAGAGAATAAGTGGATGCTACTGCTCTGTTTGGGTTTGCTGGTGAAGAGGGTGAAGTAGACCAGAGAGATGGGTAGTGGGAAGCTGAAACCTTCCTCTTGCCCTGCGCTCCTGTCTCCCTCCTGGCTGAAACAAGAGGATTGTGCTGCAGGAGAAGCACAGGGAAGGGCAAGAGTTGAGCATGCTTCCAGTAAAGATCCAGCTCCTCACTGGAGCAGGTTTGTCATGCCATGGATGGCCTTTTGCTCTATTGTACGGTACCAAAAACTTTTTGTGATCATACAGGTAATGTGACCCCTGTGTTGAGCAGTGAATCAGGAATTTCACGTGGAGAAATTCTCTCCTTGTTTAGGTGGAGGGACGAGACCTCAGCAGTCTAAAGCTATGGGTGTAGCCCAGAAACAAGTGATTGTAACCTGCATGTGGGTGGAAAGAATGAAATGTGTGCTTTACTACACAAAAATGAAACCTGATGACACTCAACCATCTGCTCTGCTTTAACTGTGCAGTATTTGTGCAAAGATCAGGGCAGTTTGGCTGTGCGTGAAGTGTTGGTACTGCTCAGTTACGTACTGGGGTTTGTGCAGTCATGTGATTGCACTTGACATCAGATTGGAAATTGCAGCTCCCTTTTACAGTTTTCCATGGTCAAAAGGAAGGTTAGTAAGCAGTATGAAATCAGGGACAGATGATCTTCTCAGTTTCTTGTTTCATTTGGGAAAAAAATTACTAGATATTTTCTAGTATGAAAATATAGTTTTTCAGTGTGAGAGATGAAAAAGAGCTGCCATTGCAGTGTGGTCAGGATGTTTTACATCTAAAAGTGGTTGCAACTGACGAGCCATTTTGTTTGCTGTTAAGTTGGCCTTGGTTGAGACAGGATGAAATTATCTATCTCCATAGTGTGGTAATGATTTTTCCTTGGGGACTAGAACTGCTGTTTTGACCAGTTATTTTTATTGGTCTGATGGTTTGTATCTTCGACAGTGTCTCCAACACCTGATGTCTCCGATTTCTTCTAAGATGAGCCCAATTATGCTGTTGCCTAGCTCCCTCAGGAGCTATTTTCCTTTCTTTTTACTTTTTTGTTTTTTAATAATGAACTAATGGCTTTAAGTCGAGTGAAATTGTTTTCTTTTTTTTCTCCCTGGGCATAGAGAAACAACAGAAAGGAACTTTTTCTACCTTGTGTTTCAGCCTGTCTGGTGGCAACCTTCTGGTTTGCATTTGCCAAGTTATGCCTGGTGGAAGGGTTTATTTCCAGTTGCAGCTCTGTTTACTGTGAGACAGAAGCTTCAGTAGTTCTACGAAGAAGACATGGCATCTGCAACAGGAAAGCTGTGGATGTGGGATGTGAGAGGGTGTAAACCATTTGCTTTGCACTTTTTCCTCTGGAAGGCATTAGTTATAACTAGTGGAGAAACTACTTATTTCATTATCGTTAAGGGCTGAATAAAAGCGGGTGTTGCCTGGCTCAAGGCAAATTTTAAATTCTATTTACAAAATGTTCCCACTGAAAAAAAAAATCTGGAAACGCTTCAGAAAGGAGCTCTTGCACCGATGGATTTGTGCTAGACATTGTTAAACCCTGTTATTTTTCTGGCACTGCCTCCAACGCCTCTTGAGAATGTGCAGAGTAGGCAATAAAATGAATGCAACTCTTTTAAAGCAAGGTTGCATAAATCATCAGAAAGGAGCTTCTTGTACTCTTAACAGCAACACTCACTCCATCCTCTCCAGCAGAGAAGTGAGCTTAAGCTCTTTGTGCCACTTGGCCTGGATTAGTGTTAAGTCACTTTTGGTATCAAGTAGAATTAAGAGGAAAATAATTTCTCTCCAAGGGTGTTAAGGTTCAACTTTTTTTTTCCCCTTGCACATGTTTTCTAGATTCTCTGCTGTCTCAGTGCCATGATCCTTGCAGTCCCTTGTCAACTATCCAAGGCCGTGATCTTTAGAGTGACACACGAGCTCAGCCATGGTCAGGCATGTGGGTGGGTCTCTCCAAGTGAATAAACTTGCTGTTCTTAAAAATTTCCCTGTTTTGTTTTGGCTTCTTCAGTTACAGTAGTAAATGATTTTTGAGAAATCTTCCAGTCTTCAGTCTCCCAGAGCTTCCCATCAGAACTTCTCTGTGCTGGGAGAAGAGGCTGTAATTGTCAGATGGATTAAAGAGCTGCTTTTCAGTAGGAGCAGACCATGGCATAAAGCTTTTTGTATAGCAGCCCAGAACATACAAGGCTTTGCAAGTGATGATTTGGCTGTGAGCTACTGACAAGAAAGGTTCACCCCTATGTTTCTCTGCACTATTTCTTATAAACACTGGGTCCTGGGGGAGAATCTCGGCTCTCTTCTAAAGGAGAGCCTATGAGAGGCTTTCCAGGGTTAGCTTAGCTTCTTGAGCAAGGAACAAATAAAGCAGGATGACATTTAAGGTGATAGGAGTTTTACTTCTGTGAGGCTACTAATATAAGGAGCAAACCCAGTAAGAAACAACTGTTCAGGAAGTCTCAGATAAGACACACGAAAGCTTTAGTTCCTTGGCACTGGCAAAGTAAACTTGGATCCTCTTTGGGAATTTGAATCTCAATTTGATGATTTTATTTGAAATTACTGACCATTGTTATCAGCTCCAAGCAACAAAAACATGGGAGATGAGTGGGGGGAGCTTTTTGGTGGTTGCCTTTTTTTTTTTTTTTTGTTATGG